>SEMN01001634.1:0-36917 GCA_005408345.1 Macquaria australasica
CAACATATACACTATACCACGACCACTCATGTCCATCTACACTCAACCAACACCACATACAGCTACAACTAGCAACATAACATTCACCTTAAACCAACCACCAGACCTAGCAACCAGAAATCTTAGCAAACAATATTTTAAACTAATACAAGCAGTACATCACAAACACATCATAGATCAAGCTATAACTACACACATATTTCCACCTGGTATGATGAGACAAGTACATCGTCTCACGGATTTTATTAAACCAGCAGCACCTACAGACAAAACACGACAAAAAGTACAGGCTAACACAACAACTTGGATGCATACAAACATGCAAATTCTACAACAACACTATCAGGACACCATTCTTTCCCTCAACACACTCACTTATAACGCCCTGGCCCTACACATAGCCATTGGATGGGCCAGGAAACGCTACCTACAACGTCTACGACCAGAAACCTTGCAAACTGTTGACAACATCATACATACACAGCCACACAACAACAACACCACAACCACCACCCCTAGGTACACAAAACCACCACCTGCCTCCAAAGCCAGACAGAGGTTGGCCGAATCCCTCTCCCCCATCCCGGAACTATCTGATGAGGATGAGTTTCCCCCACTGCCAGCCCCCCATAAACCAACTTCACTTTCCCTGGGACCACGCACTACGCTCACGGAACATCTAGCCAACCATCACAAACAGCAACAGACCAGGACACCCCTTCTCCCTACCCCAACACAGACAACACTCCGACTTCCCCCATCCACACAAATTCACAAACACCCAGTATACCATCACAACAGGTCGGCCCCTTTTTCCCTTCCGCAGCCCCGTACAGGCCCCATTGTTCCCCAACCCCAACCACAGCGACAGCCCCCCATTCACTCCCTTTTCAAATCTAGATCCCTGCCTCATTCTCCCCCAGCCCCCTTCCTCCCCCCCAAGGAACCCAGACAGGCTCCTCTGGAACCCAAAACATCTACTCCACAAACCACAAGACAAAAAAGGAATCCCTGGGTGCTCAAACCGGCAACCCAGGGACAAACTGGTATTGCAGAACTATCACCCATCCCCCAGGAGAAAAAAACCACTTCACCCCAGCCACTACCCCCACTACCTACCCTAGCGCTATCAACTTCCAATTCACCTCCCCATACAGTACATCCTACCATCATAACTCAAGCACAGGTCCACAAGCCACCAGAGCAACAGGCCAGTACCCCAGAGTTTTTCTCCCTCTCCCTCAATACCCACAGCAACTCCAATGTCTCAGTTCTTCTAACGGATTCCATTTCTTCTCTCTGCTCCACACCAGCAGGTGGCGCTGGCTCCAACGTTGGTGCGGTCTTGCAACGAGCTCCAATGGAACATCAAGAGGAGGGTATGATGAAAGGGACTCCAAAGGCTAACCTAGCCCACAAATACTCCCACCCTGAACCCTCCTCACAACATCACCCTGGGGCCCTGTTGCTCGACCTCACCAACCCGGAGACCAGCGCCCCAATTGACCTGGAGCCTGTCACACCTGGACCCCCCCTAGACTCCCCTCCCCGCCCACGTACCCTCACACCTATTCTCCCCGGAAAATTCAAACCAACCTACCATATAGCCAGAGCCAACCGAAAGCTCCAGGACTGGTCTTTTAAAGGCCGAAGACCAGTCCTGGTGCTGGGAGACTCTAATATCAACAGGATCCCTCCACACAACAATTCCCAGATTCAACTAGACAGCTACCCCGGAGCCAACATTTACCACTTCCTCAAAGTTTGTGAAAAAACATTACCAAACCCTACAATAAAAATCCTTGTACTAGCCATAGGCAGCAACAACCGGGACCAAGACCCAAAATTAACCTCCTGTAAACAACTCAAAGCCCTCTACAAACAAGCCACTGTCACCTTTCCTAACGCAGACATTTACTTCCCCATCATCAATTACTCTACCAATCTCACACCCAAACAATGCAATAACCTCAAACTAATCAACAACACCATAGCCACCTACTTCCCATTCCTCACAGAAATACCTCACGACACCTTCACAACAGAACAGGATAACATTCACTGGAAACCTACCACGGCCAAACACATTTTTGAAAACTGGTGTGCACAGCTAAATTTATAATACCCTACAAACCTACACCGGAACCCCAAATAGCAGACCCTGATCTGGGGTGGAACTCCACCTCCAACATTCTAAATCTCTCCAAACTCTTCATACCATCCCCAGCACAAAAAACCCTCCTAGAAAAAGGCCTGTCTTTTATTCCACGCCCATCCAGATTCGACTGGGAGGAACTTCATAGGGACCTTCATCATTACCACAGACGGATCAAACTCACCGAGTACTTTCATAATCATCCCACATCGGAACCCAAACCGTTTATACATACATCCAACTGGGAACCCCCTACAGAACAGCTCACCCCCACACTTCAACAACATATCACCAAAAATAAAAAACTCCTGCGGAACTATCGGCCCCCGGCGGATATCTCAGACAATCTGTCGGAGGCCGAACGCAGGGGCCTCGCTTCACTTCTTCACAATCCAAATATCATTATAAAACCAGCAGACAAGGGATCCAAACTAGTCATACAAGATAGACAACAATATCTCTCAGAAGCCAATCGTCAACTCACTAACACAACCCATTATAAACCAATAGCCACAAGCATCCAGCTCCAAACTCAAACTGTAGTCCGACAGATAATACAATCCCTTTATTCCCATAAAGTCATAACATCTAAACAAAAAGACTATTTATTCGGCCCAGATAATCCTCGCCCTAGACAATTTTATCTCCTACCCAAAATACATAAAGAACCCCACACCTGGACCACTCCCCATGAGGTTCCTCCCGGTCGTCCAATAGTTTCCGACTGTAACAGTACCACCTACAAAATAGCAGAATTCATTGAATATTACCTCGGTCCCCTATCCACCAAACACCCCAGCTATGTTAAAGACACATACCACTTTCTAGACATCATTCGACCCATGGCTGTTCCTTCCAACTCCTACCTTTTCACCATAGACATCGATAGCCTTTACACCAACATCAACACCACCACTGGACTCCAAGCAGTGACCTCCATTTTTCGTAAATACCCAGACAATACTAGACCGGACATGGAACTCCTCCAACTCTTAACCATCTGCCTCAACAACAACGACTTTGAATTCAACAATCAACATTACCTACAGATACATGGAACAGCCATGGGCCAAAGATTTGCACCATCCTATGCCAACATTTACATGAGCGAGTGGGAACGTGAAGCACTGGCCAAGTGTCCACATCAACCCTTACTATACCTCCGCTATCTAGATGATATCTTTGGAATCTGGACACACGACCTCTCCCACTTCTCAACCTTCATAAATATCCTCAATAACCACCATCCAGCCATCAAGCTAAAACACTCTATAGACTCAGCTCAAATCAACTTCTTGGACACAACAGTTTTTTTTAAACCTACTCTAACACCACACACACATTTATTGACCAAAGTATATTTTAAACCCACTGACACCCACGCTCTACTACATAAAACCAGCTACCATCCAAAACACACATTCCGAGGTATCATCACATCACAAATCATCCGGTTTTATCGCCTCTCATCCCTACAATCCGACCTGCACAATTCGATCTCCATTCTATTCCACTCACTCAGACAAAGAGGTTACTCCAAACGCTTCCTTCGCACCATCAAAAACAGGACCTTGGCCACCCTCGCTCCCACTCGCTCCTTCACCCAGGTTGTTCCACCCCAGTCCCTTCCTATGGTCTCACCTCTAACAGAATATTACACCACACGGACCCCACTTAACCCTGACCCTTCCCTCTCCTGCCCCAACCTCAATCCTCCCCCCATCCATAACCTTCCCCTTCCTGATCTTAAACAAGGCCAGTATACCATCTCCTGCCCCCACCCGGACCCTAACCGTCCCCCTCCCTGCCCCAACCCCAACCCCACTGTTCCCTACCCTAAACTGGGTTTGCATCCTGACCCCCACCCTAACCCTGACCCTAACCTCATCCCTCTAGGTCCCCATCCTAACCCCTCCCTCCCCGCTCCTAACCTCCACCCAGGCTCTCATCCCCCATCCACACCCCCAGCCACATCGTACCCTTCATCTCCACCTTCTCACACAAAATAACCAGCCTTCATCAGCGCATCAAACATAACTTCACTCATTTTCACTCACAACACCCGGTTTTCCAAAATCATAAAATTGTATCAGCCTACCGTAGAAACAAAAACCTTCAAGACATCCTAGTACATTCCAAATACACAGATCACAGAGCACACACACAGTTACAATATAGCACACACTACAGACATAGAAAATTCATCATAAACACACACAGTAGAACTTCTTACCCCATCCCTGTTTCCCTCTCCCTGAACACCACGAATACGGTTTATATCATCACATGCAGCAACTGCAATAAACACTACATAGGTGAAACAAAACATAGCATACACACTCGCCTTAAGCAACACATCTATAATATCAGAACCGGAACACTGGACACTCCCCTAGTCCAACATTTCCAACAACACCCCCTGGACCAACTCATCATCTCCGGGCTCGAGGCCAACGACCGTTGGACCATCGGACAGAGGAAGAGAGCCGAAAAGATATGGATCCATAGGCTGGACACAACAGTGCCTAGGGGACTAAACGCTGACTAGTGCTCATCTGCTTTGTCCTTTCCATCTGCTGGCGGGCTGTCTGGGGGAGTGGGAGACCGGGGCCCGAACCCGGGGCTCCCGCTCGGTAGGGCGCGGAGCTGACCACAGGGCCAGGGCAACACAAGGCTTACTTTACAAATTCAATACCTGCCTAAATTCATATCCGGTCCACCCAGACATAAAAATTACCCAACCAAGGGCCTTGCTGGGCCCCGCCTCCCCCGCTGGGCCCCCCGCTGGCAGTGGATGGCCTCTTCCTCTGTCCGGGGATCGAACCCGGGTCTCCCGGTTGGGAGAGAGGGACTTTGCCACTCCGCCAAACCTCAGCCTGGCCACAAGACATCCAAGGTGCCCCTGGACCTCAATTTGTTAAAAATGATTCCCCCCTTCTAGCAAAACCAAAACTAATCCCATCCCTCTATATATTTACTGCTCCATTCCCATCTTTTCTTTATTTATGTCTTCTTTAGCGTTTATTTTCTTCATTGATTGTCATTTCCCCGGATCAACAGGCCAGAGCAAAACAAACATAACCCTGATTACCCTACCCCCAACCCTAACCCAACCCTAACCCTGCCCGTGCCGTTGATCCACCAACAAACAGGTTACTCTAACTTCTACCATCAAAATGACCCCCCCTATTCTTATTTATTATCCATCCCTCTATATGTAAAAGCTTTTTCTTTGTTATATGCTAATTTATTTTTCTTCAAGGGGCAGCTGCCCATTAATCGCCATTGGGGTCCAGGGGGCCTCGAACCCCGCTCTCCCAGGTAGGGCTACCTGGCCCATCCTATGGAGCTATTCTTCTCCGTAACAACACTCTCACACTTCCCACCATTTACAGTCCACATCACTAGCCGACACCCTACAATCTGACCAATCAGCTTCAGACACCTAGTTTCCCTCCAAAATTCAAAATCACTCATCCAATCACAGCACACGACCTCCCCTGCTCCAAACCGGTTGGCCGATTTTGAATCTTGGAGGAAGGTTCCACCCCTCCCTCCAACATTTAACTATCGGCTGAGCTGCGGGTTAGACATATTGTCCTCTGAAGAAGCATCTCTATGCGAAACGTCAGGATTACCTGTATTACCACTCAACGGTATAGTACCCTTCTACCTCTTTTTATAGCCTTTTTTACAAGAACTGTTTTTTAACGATTTTTTGAATAAAGCTAAAAATGTTTTTAATCATCTAAGTGTGGGGTGGGTTCTGCCCGTGGGCAGGCATTTTGTTTTAAAACAACAAACTACCTACAACATCCCTCTGAACTGTGTTTTTTACTTGGTGGACTGTGTTTTTAAACAAAGTGGTTGTTTTTAACTGGGAGAAAGTGGGGAGCTTCTTTGGCTCCGTTTTTTACCCCTTCTAGGCCCCACACTAACCCCTTAAAAACACCACCGGATTTCAAAAGGATAACAACAACAAAAACACCTCAACCCCACCTACAAGGAAAAACGCATTGGGCACCCACCATCAAATATCATCAACCACCACCGGGAACAACCCCAAGGCACACCACCCAGCTACTTGGATAAAACACCCCTACAACTAAGGTAAGAACTCCCACACACTGGCTGATTTAAAAATGACATCTTCTAGGGGTAGGGGCTTACCTTTGAGTGGTATATCGTCTAACCCGCAGCCCACACACAGCAACACCAACATATACACTATACCACGACCACTCATGTCCATCTACACTCAACCAACACCACATACAGCTACAACTAGCAACATAACATTCACCTTAAACCAACCACCAGACCTAGCAACCAGAAATCTTAGCAAACAATATTTTAAACTAATACAAGCAGTACATCACAAACACATCATAGATCAAGCTATAACTACACACATATTTCCACCTGGTATGATGAGACAAGTACATCGTCTCACGGATTTTATTAAACCAGCAGCACCTACAGACAAAACACGACAAAAAGTACAGGCTAACACAACAACTTGGATGCATACAAACATGCAAATTCTACAACAACACTATCAGGACACCATTCTTTCCCTCAACACACTCACTTATAACGCCCTGGCCCTACACATAGCCATTGGATGGGCCAGGAAACGCTACCTACAACGTCTACGACCAGAAACCTTGCAAACTGTTGACAACATCATACATACACAGCCACACAACAACAACACCACAACCACCACCCCTAGGTACACAAAACCACCACCTGCCTCCAAAGCCAGACAGAGGTTGGCCGAATCCCTCTCCCCCATCCCGGAACTATCTGATGAGGATGAGTTTCCCCCGCTGCCAGCCCCCCATAAACCAACTTCACTTTCCCTGGGACCACGCACTACGCTCACGGAACATCTAGCCAACCATCACAAACAGCAACAGACCAGGACACCCCTTCTCCCTACCCCAACACAGACAACACTCCGACTTCCCCCATCCACACAAATTCACAAACACCCAGTATACCATCACAACAGGTCGGCCCCTTTTTCCCTTCCGCAGCCCCGTACAGGCCCCATTGTTCCCCAACCCCAACCACAGCGACAGCCCCCCATTCACTCCCTTTTCAAATCTAGATCCCTGCCTCATTCTCCCCCAGCCCCCTTCCTCCCCCCCAAGGAACCCAGACAGGCTCCTCTGGAACCCAAAACATCTACTCCACAAACCACAAGACAAAAAAGGAATCCCTGGGTGCTCAAACCGGCAACCCAGGGACAAACTGGTATTGCAGAACTATCACCCATCCCCCAGGAGAAAAAAACCACTTCACCCCAGCCACTACCCCCACTACCTACCCTAGCGCTATCAACTTCCAATTCACCTCCCCATACAGTACATCCTACCATCATAACTCAAGCACAGGTCCACAAGCCACCAGAGCAACAGGCCAGTACCCCAGAGTTTTTCTCCCTCTCCCTCAATACCCACAGCAACTCCAATGTCTCAGTTCTTCTAACGGATTCCATTTCTTCTCTCTGCTCCACACCAGCAGGTGGCGCTGGCTCCAACGTTGGTGCGGTCTTGCAACGAGCTCCAATGGAACATCAAGAGGAGGGTATGATGAAAGGGACTCCAAAGGCTAACCTAGCCCACAAATACTCCCACCCTGAACCCTCCTCACAACATCACCCTGGGGCCCTGTTGCTCGACCTCACCAACCCGGAGACCAGCGCCCCAATTGACCTGGAGCCTGTCACACCTGGACCCCCCCTAGACTCCCCTCCCCGCCCACGTACCCTCACACCTATTCTCCCCGGAAAATTCAAACCAACCTACCATATAGCCAGAGCCAACCGAAAGCTCCAGGACTGGTCTTTTAAAGGCCGAAGACCAGTCCTGGTGCTGGGAGACTCTAATATCAACAGGATCCCTCCACACAACAATTCCCAGATTCAACTAGACAGCTACCCCGGAGCCAACATTTACCACTTCCTCAAAGTTTGTGAAAAAACATTACCAAACCCTACAATAAAAATCCTTGTACTAGCCATAGGCAGCAACAACCGGGACCAAGACCCAAAATTAACCTCCTGTAAACAACTCAAAGCCCTCTACAAACAAGCCACTGTCACCTTTCCTAACGCAGACATTTACTTCCCCATCATCAATTACTCTACCAATCTCACACCCAAACAATGCAATAACCTCAAACTAATCAACAACACCATAGCCACCTACTTCCCATTCCTCACAGAAATACCTCACGACACCTTCACAACAGAACAGGATAACATTCACTGGAAACCTACCACGGCCAAACACATTTTTGAAAACTGGTGTGCACAGCTAAATTTATAATACCCTACAAACCTACACCGGAACCCCAAATAGCAGACCCTGATCTGGGGTGGAACTCCACCTCCAACATTCTAAATCTCTCCAAACTCTTCATACCATCCCCAGCACAAAAAACCCTCCTAGAAAAAGGCCTGTCTTTTATTCCACGCCCATCCAGATTCGACTGGGAGGAACTTCATAGGGACCTTCATCATTACCACAGACGGATCAAACTCACCGAGTACTTTCATAATCATCCCACATCGGAACCCAAACCGTTTATACATACATCCAACTGGGAACCCCCTACAGAACAGCTCACCCCCACACTTCAACAACATATCACCAAAAATAAAAAACTCCTGCGGAACTATCGGCCCCCGGCGGATATCTCAGACAATCTGTCGGAGGCCGAACGCAGGGGCCTCGCTTCACTTCTTCACAATCCAAATATCATTATAAAACCAGCAGACAAGGGATCCAAACTAGTCATACAAGATAGACAACAATATCTCTCAGAAGCCAATCGTCAACTCACTAACACAACCCATTATAAACCAATAGCCACAAGCATCCAGCTCCAAACTCAAACTGTAGTCCGACAGATAATACAATCCCTTTATTCCCATAAAGTCATAACATCTAAACAAAAAGACTATTTATTCGGCCCAGATAATCCTCGCCCTAGACAATTTTATCTCCTACCCAAAATACATAAAGAACCCCACACCTGGACCACTCCCCATGAGGTTCCTCCCGGTCGTCCAATAGTTTCCGACTGTAACAGTACCACCTACAAAATAGCAGAATTCATTGAATATTACCTCGGTCCCCTATCCACCAAACACCCCAGCTATGTTAAAGACACATACCACTTTCTAGACATTATCCGACCCATGGCTGTTCCTTCCAACTCCTACCTTTTCACCATAGACATCGATAGCCTTTACACCAACATCAACACCACCACTGGACTCCAAGCAGTGACCTCCATTTTTCGTAAATACCCAGACAATACTAGACCGGACATGGAACTCCTCCAACTCTTAACCATCTGCCTCAACAACAACGACTTTGAATTCAACAATCAACATTACCTACAGATACATGGAACAGCCATGGGCCAAAGATTTGCACCATCCTATGCCAACATTTACATGAGCGAGTGGGAACGTGAAGCACTGGCCAAGTGTCCACATCAACCCTTACTATACCTCCGCTATCTAGATGATATCTTTGGAATCTGGACACACGACCTCTCCCACTTCTCAACCTTCATAAATATCCTCAATAACCACCATCCAGCCATCAAGCTAAAACACTCTATAGACTCAGCTCAAATCAACTTCTTGGACACAACAGTTTTTTTTAAACCTACTCTAACACCACACACACATTTATTGACCAAAGTATATTTTAAACCCACTGACACCCACGCTCTACTACATAAAACCAGCTACCATCCAAAACACACATTCCGAGGTATCATCACATCACAAATCATCCGGTTTTATCGCCTCTCATCCTTACAATCCGACCTGCACAATTCGATCTCCATTCTATTTCACTCACTCAGACAAAGAGGTTACTCCAAACGCTTCCTTCGCACCATCAAAAACAGGACCTTGGCCACCCTCGCTCCCACTCGCTCCTTCACCCAGGTTGTTCCACCCCAGTCCCTTCCTATGGTCTCACCTCTAACAGAATATTACACCACACGGACCCCACTTAACCCTGACCCTTCCCTCTCCTGCCCCAACCTCAATCCTCCCCCCATCCTTAACCTTCCCCTTCCTGATCTTAAACAAGGCCAGTATACCATCTCCTGCCCCCACCCGGACCCTAACCGTCCCCCTCCCTGCCCCAACCCCAACCCCACTGTTCCCTACCCTAAACTGGGTTTGCATCCTGACCCCCACCCTAACCCTGACCCTAACCTCATCCCTCCAGGTCCCCATCCTAACCCCTCCCTCCCCGCTCCTAACCTCCACCCAGGCTCTCATCCTCCCATCCACACCCCCAGCCACATCGTACCCTTCATTTCCACCTTCTCACACAAAATAACCAGCCTTCATCAGCGCATCAAACATAACTTCACTCATTTTCACTCACAACACCCGGTTTTCCAAAATCATAAAATTGTATCAGCCTACCGTAGAAACAAAAACCTTCAAGACATCCTAGTACATTCCAAATACACAGATCACAGAGCACACACAGAGTTACAATATAGCACACACTACAGACATAGAAAATTCATTATAAACACACACAGTAGAACTTCTTACCCCATCCCTGTTTCCCTCTCCCTGAACACCACGAATACGGTTTATATCATCACATGCAGCAACTGCAATAAACACTACATAGGTGAAACAAAACATAGCATACACACTCGCCTTAAGCAACACATCTATAATATCAGAACCGGAACACTGGACACTCCCCTGGTCAAACATTTCCGGCAACACCCCCTGGACCAACTCATCATCTCCGGGCTCGAGGCCAACGACCGTTGGACCATCGGACAGAGGAAGAGAGCTGAAAAGATATGGATCCATAGGCTGGACACAACAGTGCCCAGGGGACTGAACGCTGACTAGCTTCATCTGCTCTGTCCTATCCATCTGCTGGCGGGCTGTCTGGGGGAGTGGGAGACCAGGGCCCGAACCCGGGGCTCCCGCTCGGAAGGGCGCGGAGCTGACCGCAGGGCCAGGGCAACACAAGGCTTATTTGACAAATTCAATACCTGCCTAAATCCATATCCTGTCCACCCAGACTTAAAAATTACCCAACAAAAGGCCTTGCTGGGCCCCGCCTCCCCCGCTGGCAGTGGATGGCCTCTTCCTCTGTCCGGGGATCGAACCCGGGTCTCCCGGCTGGGAGAGAGGGACTTTGCCACTCCGCCAAACCTCAGCCTGGCCACAAGACATCCAAGGTGCCCCTGGACCTCAATTTGTTAAAAATGATTCCCCCCTTCTAGCAAAATCAAAACTAATCCCATCCCTGTATATATTCACTGCTCCATTCCCATTTTTTCTTCATTTATGTCTTCTTTAACGTTTATTATTTTCTTCATTGATTGTCATTTCCCCGGATCAACAGGCCAGAGCAAAACAAACATAACCCTGATTACCCTACCCCCAACCCTAACCCAACCCTAACCCTGCCCGTGCCGTTGATCCACCAACAAACAGGTTACTCCAACTTCTACCATCAAAATGACCCCCCCTATTCTTATTTATTATCCATCCCTCTATATGTAAAAGCTCTTTCTTTGTTATATGCTAATTTATTTTCTTCAAGGGGCAGCTGCCCACTAATCGCCATTGGGGTCCAGGGGGCCTCGAACCCCGCTCTCCCAGGTAGGGCTACCTGGCCCATCCTATGGAGCTATTCTTCTCCGTAACAACACTCTCACACTTCCCACCATTTACAGTCCACATCACTAGCCGACACCCTACAATCTGACCAATCAGCTTCAGACACCTAGTTTCCCTCCAAAATTCAAAATCACTCATCCAATCACAGCACACGACCTCCCCTGCTCCAAACCGGTTGGCCGATTTTGAATCTTGGAGGAAGGTTCCACCCCTCCCTCCAACATTTAACTATCGGCTGAGCTGCGGGTTAGACATATTGTCCTCTGAAGAAGCATCTCTATGCGAAACGTCAGGATTACCTGTATTACCACTCAACGGTATAGTACCCTTCTACCTCTTTTTATAGCCTTTTTTACAAGAACTGTTTTTTAACGATTTTTTGAATAAAGCTAAAAATGTTTTTAATCATCTAAGTGTGGGGTGGGTTCTGCCCGTGGGCAGGCATTTTGTTTTAAAACAACAAACTACCTACAACATCCCTCTGAACTGTGTTTTTTACTTGGTGGACTGTGTTTTTAAACAAAGTGGTTGTTTTTAACTGGGAGAAAGTGGGGAGCTTCCTTGGCTCCGTTTTTTACCCCTTCTAGGCCCCACACTAACCCCTTAAAAACACCACCGGATTTCAAAAGGTTAACAACAACAAAAACACCTCAACCCCACCTACAAGGAAAAACGCATTGGGCACCCACCATCAAATATCATCAACCACCACCGGGAACAACCCCAAGGCACACCACCCAGCTACTTGGATAAAACACCCCTACAACTAAGGTAAGAACTCCCACACACTGGCTGATTTAAAAATGACATCTTCTAGGGGTAGGGGCTTACCTTTGAGTGGTATATCGTCTAACCCGCAGCCCACACACAGCAACACCAACATATACACTATACCACGACCACTCATGTCCATCTACACTCAACCAACACCACATACAGCTACAACTAGCAACATAACATTCACCTTAAACCAACCACCAGACCTAGCAACCAGAAATCTTAGCAAACAATATTTTAAACTAATACAAGCAGTACATCACAAACACATCATAGATCAAGCTATAACTACACACATATTTCCACCTGGTATGATGAGACAAGTACATCGTCTCACGGATTTTATTAAACCAGCAGCACCTACAGACAAAACACGACAAAAAGTACAGGCTAACACAACAACTTGGATGCATACAAACATGCAAATTCTACAACAACACTATCAGGACACCATTCTTTCCCTCAACACACTCACTTATAACGCCCTGGCCCTACACATAGCCATTGGATGGGCCAGGAAACGCTACCTACAACGTCTACGACCAGAAACCTTGCAAACTGTTGACAACATCATACATACACAGCCACACAACAACAACACCACAACCACCACCCCTAGGTACACAAAACCACCACCTGCCTCCAAAGCCAGACAGAGGTTGGCCGAATCCCTCTCCCCCATCCCGGAACTATCTGATGAGGATGAGTTTCCCCCACTGCCAGCCCCCCATAAACCAACTTCACTTTCCCTGGGACCACGCACTACGCTCACGGAACATCTAGCCAACCATCACAAACAGCAACAGACCAGGACACCCCTTCTCCCTACCCCAACACAGACAACACTCCGACTTCCCCCATCCACACAAATTCACAAACACCCAGTATACCATCACAACAGGTCGGCCCCTTTTTCCCTTCCGCAGCCCCGTACAGGCCCCATTGTTCCCCAACCCCAACCACAGCGACAGCCCCCCATTCACTCCCTTTTCAAATCTAGATCCCTGCCTCATTCTCCCCCAGCCCCCTTCCTCCCCCCCAAGGAACCCAGACAGGCTCCTCTGGAACCCAAAACATCTACTCCACAAACCACAAGACAAAAAAGGAATCCCTGGGTGCTCAAACCGGCAACCCAGGGACAAACTGGTATTGCAGAACTATCACCCATCCCCCAGGAGAAAAAAACCACTTCACCCCAGCCACTACCCCCACTACCTACCCTAGCGCTATCAACTTCCAATTCACCTCCCCATACAGTACATCCTACCATCATAACTCAAGCACAGGTCCACAAGCCACCAGAGCAACAGGCCAGTACCCCAGAGTTTTTCTCCCTCTCCCTCAATACCCACAGCAACTCCAATGTCTCAGTTCTTCTAACGGATTCCATTTCTTCTCTCTGCTCCACACCAGCAGGTGGCGCTGGCTCCAACGTTGGTGCGGTCTTGCAACGAGCTCCAATGGAACATCAAGAGGAGGGTATGATGAAAGGGACTCCAAAGGCTAACCTAGCCCACAAATACTCCCACCCTGAACCCTCCTCACAACATCACCCTGGGGCCCTGTTGCTCGACCTCACCAACCCGGAGACCAGCGCCCCAATTGACCTGGAGCCTGTCACACCTGGACCCCCCCTAGACTCCCCTCCCCGCCCACGTACCCTCACACCTATTCTCCCCGGAAAATTCAAACCAACCTACCATATAGCCAGAGCCAACCGAAAGCTCCAGGACTGGTCTTTTAAAGGCCGAAGACCAGTCCTGGTGCTGGGAGACTCTAATATCAACAGGATCCCTCCACACAACAATTCCCAGATTCAACTAGACAGCTACCCCGGAGCCAACATTTACCACTTCCTCAAAGTTTGTGAAAAAACATTACCAAACCCTACAATAAAAATCCTTGTACTAGCCATAGGCAGCAACAACCGGGACCAAGACCCAAAATTAACCTCCTGTAAACAACTCAAAGCCCTCTACAAACAAGCCACTGTCACCTTTCCTAACGCAGACATTTACTTCCCCATCATCAATTACTCTACCAATCTCACACCCAAACAATGCAATAACCTCAAACTAATCAACAACACCATAGCCACCTACTTCCCATTCCTCACAGAAATACCTCACGACACCTTCACAACAGAACAGGATAACATTCACTGGAAACCTACCACGGCCAAACACATTTTTGAAAACTGGTGTGCACAGCTAAATTTATAATACCCTACAAACCTACACCGGAACCCCAAATAGCAGACCCTGATCTGGGGTGGAACTCCACCTCCAACATTCTAAATCTCTCCAAACTCTTCATACCATCCCCAGCACAAAAAACCCTCCTAGAAAAAGGCCTGTCTTTTATTCCACGCCCATCCAGATTCGACTGGGAGGAACTTCATAGGGACCTTCATCATTACCACAGACGGATCAAACTCACCGAGTACTTTCATAATCATCCCACATCGGAACCCAAACCGTTTATACATACATCCAACTGGGAACCCCCTACAGAACAGCTCACCCCCACACTTCAACAACATATCACCAAAAATAAAAAACTCCTGCGGAACTATCGGCCCCCGGCGGATATCTCAGACAATCTGTCGGAGGCCGAACGCAGGGGCCTCGCTTCACTTCTTCACAATCCAAATATCATTATAAAACCAGCAGACAAGGGATCCAAACTAGTCATACAAGATAGACAACAATATCTCTCAGAAGCCAATCGTCAACTCACTAACACAACCCATTATAAACCAATAGCCACAAGCATCCAGCTCCAAACTCAAACTGTAGTCCGACAGATAATACAATCCCTTTATTCCCATAAAGTCATAACATCTAAACAAAAAGACTATTTATTCGGCCCAGATAATCCTCGCCCTAGACAATTTTATCTCCTACCCAAAATACATAAAGAACCCCACACCTGGACCACTCCCCCTGAGGTTCCTCCCGGTCGTCCAATAGTTTCCGACTGTAACAGTACCACCTACAAAATAGCAGAATTCATTGAATATTACCTCGGTCCCCTATCCACCAAACACCCCAGCTATGTTAAAGACACATACCACTTTCTAGACATTATCCGACCCATGGCTGTTCCTTCCAACTCCTACCTTTTCACCATAGACATCGATAGCCTTTACACCAACATCAACACCACCACTGGACTCCAAGCAGTGACCTCCATTTTTCGTAAATACCCAGACAATACTAGACCGGACATGGAACTCCTCCAACTCTTAACCATCTGCCTCAACAACAACGACTTTGAATTCAACAATCAACATTACCTACAGATACCTGGAACAGCCATGGGCCAAAGATTTGCACCATCCTATGCCAACATTTACATGAGCGAGTGGGAACGTGAAGCACTGGCCAAGTGTCCACATCAACCCTTACTATACCTCCGCTATCTAGATGATATCTTTGGAATCTGGACACACGACCTCTCCCACTTCTCAACCTTCATAAATATCCTCAATAACCACCATCCAGCCATCAAGCTAAAACACTCTATAGACTCAGCTCAAATCAACTTCTTGGACACAACAGTTTTTTTTAAACCTACTCTAACACCACACACACATTTATTGACCAAAGTATATTTTAAACCCACTGACACCCACGCTCTACTACATAAAACCAGCTACCATCCAAAACACACATTCCGAGGTATCATCACATCACAAATCATCCGGTTTTATCGCCTCTCATCCCTACAATCCGACCTGCACAATTCGATCTCCATTCTGTTCCACTCACTCAGACAAAGAGGTTACTCCAAACGCTTCCTTCGCACCATCAAAAACAGGACCTTGGCCACCCTCGCTCCCACTCGCTCCTTCACCCAGGTTGTTCCACCCCAGTCCCTTCCTATGGTCTCACCTCTAACAGAATATTACACCACACGGACCCCACTTAACCCTGACCCTTCCCTCTCCTGCCCCAACCTCAATCCTCCCCCCATCCTTAACCGTCCCCTTCCTGATCTTAAACAAGGCCAGTATACCATCTCCTGCCCCCACCCGGACCCTAACCGTCCCCCTCCCTGCCCCAACCCCAACCCCACTGTTCCCTACCCTAAACTGGGTTTGCATCCTGACCCCCACCCTAACCCTGACCCTAACCTCATCCCTCCAGGTCCCCATCCTAACCCCTCCCTCCCCGCTCCTAACCTCCACCCAGGCTCTCATCCCCCCATCCACACCCCCAGCCACATCGTACCCTTCATCTCCACCTTCTCACACAAAATAACCAGCCTTCATCAGCGCATCAAACATAACTTCACTCATTTTCACTCACAACACCCGGTTTTCCAAAATCACAAAATTGTATCAGCCTACCGTAGAAACAAAAACCTTCAAGACATCCTAGTACATTCCAAATACACAGATCACAGAGCACACACACAGTTACAATATAGCACACACTACAGACATAGAAAATTCATCATAAACACACACAGTAGAACTTCTTACCCCATCCCTGTTTCCCTCTCCCTGAACACCACGAATACGGTTTATATCATCACATGCAGCAACTGCAATAAACACTACATAGGTGAAACAAAACATAGCATACACACTCGCCTTAAGCAACACATCTATAATATCAGAACCGGAACACTGGACACTCCCCTAGTCCAACATTTCCAACAACACCCCCTGGACCAACTCATCATCTCCGGGCTCGAGGCCAACGACCGTTGGACCATCGGACAGAGGAAGAGAGCCGAAAAGATATGGATCCATAGGCTGGACACAACAGTGCCTAGGGGACTAAACGCTGACTAGTGCTCATCTGCTTTGTCCTTTCCATCTGCTGGCGGGCTGTCTGGGGGACTGGGAGACCGGGGCCCGAACCCGGGGCTCCCGCTCGGAAGGGCGCGGAGCCGACCACAGGGCCAGGGCAACACAAGGCTTACTTTACAAATTCAATACCTGCCTAAATTCATATCCGGTCCACCCAGACATAAAAATTACCCAACAAAAGGCCTTGCTGGGCCCCGCCTCCCCCGCTGGACCCCCCGCTGGCAGTGGATGGCCTCTTCCTCTGTCCGGGGCTCGAACCCGGGTCTCCCGGATGGGAGAGAGGGACTTTGCCACTCCGCCAAACCTCAGCCTGGCCACAAGACATCCAAGGTGCCCCTGGACCTCAATTTGTTAAAAATGATTCCCCCCTTCTAGCAAAACCAAAACTAATCCCATCCCTCTATATATTTACTGCTCCTTTCCCATCTTTTCTTTATTTATGTCTTCTTTAGCGTTTATTTTCTTCATTGATTGTTATTTCCCCGGATCAACAGGCCAGAGCAAAACAAACATAACCCTGATTACCCTACCCCCAACCCTAACCCAACCCTAACCCTAACCCTAACCCCTAACCCTAACCCTAACCCCTAACCCCTAACCCTAACCCCCTAACCCTAACCCCCTAACCCTAACCCTAACCTAACCCTACCCTACAAACCTACACCGGAACCCCAAATAGCAGACCCTGATCTGGGGTGGAACTCCACCTCCAACATTTTAAATCTCTCCAAACTCTTCATACCATCCCCAGCACAAAAAACCCTCCTAGAAAAAGGCCTGTCTTTTATTCCACGCCCATCCAGATTCGACTGGGAGGAACTTCATAGGGACCTTCATCATTACCACAGACGGATCAAACTCACCGAGTACTTTCATAATCATCCCACATCGGAACCCAAACCGTTTATACATACATCCAACTGGGAACCCCCTACAGAACAGCTCACCCCCACACTTCAACAACATATCACCAAAAATAAAAAACTCCTGCGGAACTATCGGCCCCCGGCGGATATCTCAGACAATCTGTCGGAGGCCGAACGCAGGGGCCTCGCTTCACTTCTTCACAATCCAAATATCATTATAAAACCAGCAGACAAGGGATCCAAACTAGTCATACAAGATAGACAACAATATCTCTCAGAAGCCAATCGTCAACTCACTAACACAACCCATTATAAACCAATAGCCACAAGCATCCAGCTCCAAACTCAAACTGTAGTCCGACAGATAATACAATCCCTTTATTCCCATAAAGTCATAACATCTAAACAAAAAGACTATTTATTCGGCCCAGATAATCCTCGCCCTAGACAATTTTATCTCCTACCCAAAATACATAAAGAACCCCACACCTGGACCACTCCCCATGAGGTTCCTCCCGGTCGTCCAATAGTTTCCGACTGTAACAGTACCACCTACAAAATAGCAGAATTCATTGAATATTACCTCGGTCCCCTATCCACCAAACACCCCAGCTATGTTAAAGACACATACCACTTTCTAGACATCATTCGACCCATGGCTGTTCCTTCCAACTCCTACCTTTTCACCATAGACATCGATAGCCTTTACACCAACATCAACACCACCACTGGACTCCAAGCAGTGACCTCCATTTTTCGTAAATACCCAGACAATACTAGACCGGACATGGAACTCCTCCAACTCTTAACCATTTGCCTCAACAACAACGACTTTGAATTCAATAATCAACATTACCTACAGATACATGGAACAGCCATGGGCCAAAGATTTGCACCATCCTATGCCAACATTTACATGAGCGAGTGGGAACGTGAAGCACTGGCCAAGTGTCCACATCAACCCCTACTATACCTCCGCTATCTAGATGATATCTTTGGAATCTGGACACACGACCTCTCCCACTTCTCAACCTTCATAAATATCCTCAATAACCACCATCCAGCCATCAAGCTAAAACACTCTATAGACTCAGCTCAAATCAACTTCTTGGACACAACAGTTTTTTTTAAACCTACTCTAACACCACACACACATTTATTGACCAAAGTATATTTTAAACCCACTGACACCCACGCTCTACTACATAAAACCAGCTACCATCCAAAACACACATTCCGAGGTATCATCACATCACAAATCATCCGATTTTATCGCCTCTCATCCCTACAATCCGACCTGCACAATTCGATCTCCATTCTATTCCACTCACTCAGACAAAGAGGTTACTCCAAACGCTTCCTTCGCACCATCAAAAACAGGACCTTGGCCACCCTCGCTCCCACTCGCTCCTTCACCCAGGTTGTTCCACCCCAGTCCCTTCCTATGGTCTCACCTCTAACAGAATATTACACCACACGGACCCCACTTAACCCTGACCCTTCCCTCTCCTGCCCCAACCTCAATCCTCCCCCCATCCTTAACCTTCCCCTTCCTGATCTTAAACAAGGCCAGTATACCATCTCCTGCCCCCACCCGGACCCTAACCGTCCCCCTCCCTGCCCCAACCCCAACCCCACTGTTCCCTACCCTAAACTGGGTTTGCATCCTGACCCCTACCCTAACCCTGACCCTAACCTCATCCCTCCAGGTCCCCATCCTAACCCCTCCCTCCCCGCTCCTAACCTCCACCCAGGCTCTCATCCCCCCATCCACACCCCCAGCCACATCGTACCCTTCATCTCCACCTTCTCACACAAAATAACCAGCCTTCATCAGCGCATCAAACATAACTTCACTCATTTTCACTCACAACACCCGGTTTTCCAAAATCATAAAATTGTATCAGCCTACCGTAGAAACAAAAACCTTCAAGACATCCTAGTACATTCCAAATACACAGATCACAGAGCACACACACAGTTACAATATAGCACACACTACAGACATAGAAAATTCATCATAAACACACACAGTAGAACTTCTTACCCCATCCCTGTTTCCCTCTCCCTGAACACCACGAATACGGTTTATATCATCACATGCAGCAACTGCAATAAACACTACATAGGTGAAACAAAACATAGCATACACACTCGCCTTAAGCAACACATCTATAATATCAGAACCGGAACACTGGACACTCCCCTAGTCCAACATTTCCAACAACACCCCCTGGACCAACTCATCATCTCCGGGCTCGAGGCCAACGACCGTTGGACCATCGGACAGAGGAAGAGAGCCGAAAAGATATGGATCCATAGGCTGGACACAACAGTGCCTAGGGGACTAAACGCTGACTAGGGCTCATCTGCTTTGTCCTTTCCATCTGCTGGCGGGCTGTCTGGGGGACTGGGAGACCGGGGCCCGAACCCGGGGCTCCCGCTCGGAAGGGCGCGGAGCTGACCGCAGGGCCAGGGCAACACAAGGCTTACTTTACAAATTCAATACCTGCCTAAATTCATATCCGGTCCACCCAGACATAAAAATTACCCAACAAAAGGCCTTGCTGGGCCCCGCCTCCCCCGCTGGACCCCCCGCTGGCAGTGGATGGCCTCTTCCTCGGTCCGGGGATCGAACCCGGGTCTCCCGGATGGGAGAGAGGGACTTTGCCACTCCGCCAAACCTCAGCCTGGCCACAAGACATCCAAGGTGCCCCTGGACCTCAATTTTTTAAAAATGATTCCCCCCTTCTAGCAAAACCAAAACTAATCCCATCCCTCTATATATTTACTGCTCCATTCCCATCTTTTCTTTATTTATGTCTTCTTTAGCGTTTATTTTCTTCATTGATTGTCATTTCCCCGGATCAACAGGCCAGAGCAAAACAAACATAACCCTGATTACCCTACCCCCAACCCTAACCCAACCCTAACCCTAACCCCCTAACCCCTAACCCTAACCCCTAACCTCAACCCATTTTGCCTAAACCCAAACCCCTCCCTAGTATCTATTCCTAATCCTAACCTCTATTCTGTTTTCTTGAACCCTATTTTGGGCCATAAAAGTTTAATAAATAATCAGATATATAAACATTGTTACAAAAAATGTTCTAATGACACAAAAGGTTTTAAAAAAACCTTTGAGTAAAAACATATTCCAAAACGATTGACGTATCATGGGTTTAAAACATTTAAAAACATTTAATACATAAAGGTTCTACAACTATTTGCTATATAAAGGGTTGAAATTTGGATACAGAAAGGGTTAAACAACATTTGTAGTAAATCTATTACATTATATATAAAGGTTAAAACTAATTGATGCTTTCAGGGTTAATGACATTGGGAAAATGCAAAATTACAACCGTTTTTATGTACCAAACCTTTAATAAGGGGTTAAAACAATTTGATAAAATAACATAAAATTCATTTACGTATTAAAAAACATGGGATAAAAACAAATTTTGTCATAATAAGAGTTAAAATTTAAAGAGTTCTGGCACAGAGCACAAAATTCATTGTTTAACATTTTTCGAACACTAACTGGTTTTTCGAATGTTGGACGAACCTGGGGGCTATAAATAGGAGCAGACTCTCTTTCCCTC
Organism: Macquaria australasica; assembly: GCA_005408345.1. Classification (NCBI taxonomy): domain Eukaryota; kingdom Metazoa; phylum Chordata; class Actinopteri; order Centrarchiformes; family Percichthyidae; genus Macquaria; species Macquaria australasica. The sequence continues at coordinate 21,926 of SEMN01001634.1, forward strand.
ATTCTCACTCTGACTAGCGAAGGAGTAACATCTTTTTGAAGAGCAGCAGCCGCTTTGTTTTTTGGTGTGCCTTTGGCCTGAAGAAGACCCATAGCGGGTCGAAACGTCGCCACCCGGGCCCACATTAATATTTCATATTTCTTTTTGAATATTTCATTTCATTTTTTTGAATTTTTTTTCAAAAACAATTTGGTTTTCATTAAAAACAATTTCTTTTTAGTTCATTTAGAATATATTAAAAAACAAAAACAATACATTGATTAAAAATCCACACCTCTCACATGAGTGGGTGGTACAATGACTGGACCGTGGTGCGTTACGGCAGACGCCGTGATCGCGCCACCGGTCCAGTCCGCAAGAGAGCCGACTGGGGGATGGCCCGTGCACCACCTGCCTCCTATGGGAGGTGGGGTTCTAACCCTCGTCCTAACCAATCTGTTTTTTTCTTACCTAACCCTAAATCTTAGGACTTTAATTTTAAGCTTAACTAACCCTTCCTCTTGCCCAATTTTCAGGATTTTATTTCACGCAAGAGATTGAAACCCTAATTTATGATTTCCCTCACCCTAAGGAGAGCCCGATTTTAAGGTGTAGAGGACAACTTTAGTTCATAGTTAATTGATAAATAAATAAATAAATAAATAAATAAATGTATAAATAAATATATTCTCTCATATGGATGCTATGATCCTATTTTATGATGTACTGTGATTCCAGCAGGAATTTTTTGGATTTGGACTTGATTTATGGTTTTGGCTTTTTACAAAAGAACAGTTTAGCTTGGTTAGATTCAGCCTGGGAGTGGGAAACTCATTTTAATTGGGATGACTTCATTTCCCATAATTCGGTTTTTTGACGACACGTCATCAGTACGGTCCCTGTAGGCATTGACGCATATCTTCACGCTTTTTCCACTCTCGTCAGACTCTGGTCGCGGACAGATGCAAGTATTTTTGTTACATATTGCTAGCACTTTTATAGGACAAACTTTGCCTGAAGAAGGTCTTTTTCAAGACCGAAACGTCGCGAATAAAAGTTTGTCCAAACGGAGCCAACTTTTGCCTTTTTTATGCACCGAAAAGTTGTTTTTTATTACGGTAAAAGTTAGGCTAAGGTTTTTAGCTCCAGCATGGCGCCCGGGGCCTACGACGACGGCTGGACGGTGGTCACCCACAAACGGGGCCATAGAAGACGCGGGGACTACACCGCAACACAGCCAGCCAGGTACGACGCTTATCCCCGCCGCCGCCAACAACCCAGCGGCTCGGGACGGAGCTATGCTGAAGTAGCGAGAGCTAACACGGGCAAGACCCACGAACGTCACCCATCCCACCGGGGATATGAACAGCCATACGGTGCCACAGGTAACGCTTACAGCTGGACCTCACGGGAGCCACGGCGCTACCGGCTCATGCACGACGGACCTCCGTGGAACGGGGCACGGACTGGACCACGTGGCAGGACCGAGTCAGGTTTGGGCCCGGACCGACGTAGAGACCCGATACGGGACATAACCCGATCCACAGATCCAGACTTTACACATAAGGCACACATTCTGCACAAAATTATAAAGACAATTCACCACCTGCAGAATGTGTCGGCTTCTCAACCTCCAATCACCATAGCCAGAATGACAGATAATCTGGCCACTTTCATCAAACCAGCAATACCTAATGACACAACACAGCTGCTTATAGAGGGCAATGCCAAAAACTGGTACTACACTACCATGCTTATTCTCCAGGACCATTACTCACAGACGCTGGACACTGAGATTGAGAAGTTTACTCAGCTCCCTCACAGAGACTGGCATAAGCCTTTTGAAGTAGCGTCAGCCTGGGCTAAAAGGAACTTGGGCCGGCGGCTCCTGAGGGACACTGGACACAGTCTGCGGAGGCCATGCTGATCTCCAGACTTTCGGACGCGAGGTCCGACGACACCCCCGAGGAAACGGACATCCCGCCACCACCCCCGGCAAGGACGGCCTCACGGACCGCCACGGAGCAGCGCACCCGACCGGCACAACGACCCGGGACTACAGCTACGACCTCCTCTTCCACATCGGCGGACAGAGCATCGGGGGACCCGCCACGCACATCGACCCCAGGGGAGCGTCGTCGCAACACAACACAACAGAGACCACCAACAACAAACCTACTAACCATCACGGCTCAGGTCCATGTTCCACCACCTTCCCCTGGAGATACGGCCCAGCATACGGGAGTCTTACTACAACCAGCTGCTACCTCAACGCCACAGCCACCAGCGGTGACCACCAGAGCCACCATGACAGACACTGGGTGGTCCTGGTCACCTGACTCATCGGTTAGGTGTGAGGTCGGGGACTCTATGACCCCCACCTCCCCCTCTTCCTCCCTCTGCCGCTCCCCCGCTTTCCCTCCTCTTCCTCCTCCTCTCCCCCAGAGGATTCCACGGACTCTGCCTGGGGAAAGCGGCACGGGCCCGGAAACCCCAGACATTTCTGCTCTGACGGCCTCCACGGAGCTAGAGGGTGCCTCCCCACCACGTCGGATCACCGGTAACGGCACTACGAAACCACCGGTAAGTGCCCCTCCCTTCTTGAGGAAAATGCTCTTGACCCCAAAAAGCGTCATACGGGCTAATCAAACCCAACTTAACTTTGATCTCTCTAATGCATCTGCTCCATCCACATCTACACCGACACGCAGGCCCACCAGACACCTCAATATTCACCAGAAAATGAGGGACTGGAGCCTCAGTGTGAGGAAAAAATGGCTCATTATTGGGGATTCGAATGTTGCCAGATTCCCACCGTTCAAAATCCCAGACCTGCAAGTAGACAGTTTTCCAGGGGCCACATTCAGACATGCTGAGGCCATTTTGGCCAAAACGGCAAAAACTGACAATGTGGAAAAACTAATCATGTCGTTTGGTCTGAACAACAGAACGCAAAATGCCAATCAGACCACTACTAAGCAGATGCAGAGAGCCATGAGAGCAGCTAAACTGACTTTTCCAAAAGCACAAATCTTCGTCCCTGAGATCAACTTCTCCAGGCGCCTCCCCCACCAGGAACAGACAAATTTGCACATAACCAATCAGTACATTACTTCTAACTATTGATACATTCCAGAACTTTCCAGGACGGACTTCAGCACGGAACGGGACAAGACCCACTGGACCCACCACACCGCTTCGAGGATGCTGGATCACTGGACTGAGTACGTAAAATCCATGTCCCCGTGAACCTACCGACACAGGAGGGGAGCAAAACAGTTGTTAATTTATGTAAGACTTTTTCTTTATCTGAAGCGCAGTTTGCTCTACTTGGCAGAGGCTTGAATTTTATCCCAACCAAGGGCACTAATAAAAACATTAGAGAACAAATCAGATTTGATGTACAACAATATCATAGGAGACTTAAATTGGCTATTTATTTTGAGCACAAACCTGATACAGACCCCCCACCTTTCACACCGAAGTCGGACTGGGTCCCTCCCATGGGTAAACTTCCCCCTGCCTTATCCACAACCATTGATGCTGACCTGGATTATGTCCAAAATAAATTTAAACTTTCCCGGATGAAGCCCAACCTGAGTCAACAGGAGATCCAGGCATTGAAATCTTTAGGTCAGAATAGAAATATCATTATTAAACCTGCGGATAAAGGCAGTGCGATTGTTATCATGGAGAGGGAACAATATTTATGGGAGGGCTATAGGCAGTTACAGGATACAACCTATTACAAAAAGATATCGGACCCTATTTATATAAAAACAGCTCCTATGATTGAGAAGATTGTGCAATCACTATGCGATAAGAAATTTATCAATTTGAAACAAAAAACTTATTTACTGGGCAGCTCTGAACCCAGACCCAGATTCTTTTACATGCTACCTAAAATTCACAAGGACCCTGCCAAGTGGAGCAAACCCCATGAAGTTCCTCCAGGCAGACCTATAGTGTCTGACTGTGACAGCGAAACATATCGCACAGCTGAATTTTTGGATTATTTTCTTGGCCCTCTCTCGACCACACACCCCAGTTATATTAAGGACACTTATGATTTTATTGACAAAATCAAAAAACTGCACATCCCTCCTCATGCATATTTGTTTACTATGGACATTGACAGCCTGTACACTAATATAGACATTGCAGAAGGCATACAGGCGGTGAAAAACATATTCTTCAAACATCCAAACATAAGACGACCTGATAAGGAACTTTTACAGCTTTTGGAAATTAATTTGACTAGGAATGATTTCACTTTTAATGGGGAATGGTTTTTGCAGATTAAAGGCACGGCCATGGGCAAGAAATTTGCTCCCGTCTATGCAAACATTTTCATGGCTGAATGGGAATCGGGGGCTCTATCAGCCTGTGTTAAAAAACCTTTGTATTATTTCAGGTATTTGGATGACATTTGGGGTGTGTGGCCGCATTCGCGGGAGGATTTTGATTTATTCTTGGTCACTCTGAACAACCACAACGCATCCATTAAGCTAAAATCCACATTGGATTCTTCTTCAGTTGATTTTTTGGACACCACCACTTTTAAGGGTAAGAATTTTCCCCAGAACCATAAATTGGATGTTAAAGTTTTTTTCAAGGAGACAGACACTCATGCCCTATTGTTTAAAAATAGTTTTCACCCCAAACACACGTTTGTAGGACTAATTAAGTCACAACTATTAAGATTTCACAGAATCTGTACTCAACAGGAGGATTTCAGACAGGCCACAAAGGTGCTGTTCTCAGTCTTGATCACTAGAGGGTACTCTCGCTCTTTCCCTCAAAACGTTTCATCACACTAAGGCTCATACAATCTCCTCATTAATTCCTTTGATTACCACCTACTCTCCTTCAGCCGTTAAAACTGTCAGAGTGATCAAGAATAATTTTACTAATTTTTCCACTGAGACTCAGCTCCTACAGGACCACAGAATTATTGCAGCATACAGAAAGAATAAAAATCTCCAGGATTATTTGGTCAGAGCTCGAGTTTTACCTCTTTTTAACCCTAGACCTAGATGGCACGGGGAATTTTTTCAGCACCGCATTTGGGTGCGTAATATGCATAACCATAATGTTTTCAAGGCAGAGGCTCGGGGGACGGTCCATTCCAAGAATTGTATTTATTTAATAACTTGTAAACAGTGTGGACTACAGTATGTGGGGGAAACTGGCAGCACAATATTAATAAGGTTCACTCAACACAGATACAATGTGCGAAATAGCATAGATACACACACTTTAATAGTAAAACATTTTTTGGAACATGGATGGGCCTCCCTCGCAGCCACTGTGTTACAGATGAATCCACGTTGGTCGACAGCTCAGAGGAGGAGGGCTGAAAGACTGTGGATCCAGAAACTGGGCACTCTTCATCCTGGGGGGCTCAACGAGAAATAGGGCCGCCGCTGCAAAAGGAGAATTGATGGACAGTGCAACTGTCCATCAATTCCCTTACGGTGGGAATCCAAAATCTTCCCTTCCCTAACCTTTAATAAGGGGTTAAAACAATTTGATAAAATAACATAAAATTCATTTACGTATTAAAAAACATGGGATAAAAACAAATTTTGTCATAATAAGAGTTAAAATTTAAAGAGTTAAGGCACAAAGCACAAAATTCATTGTTTTACATTTTTCGAACACTAACTGGTTTTTCGAATGTTGGACGAACCTGGGGGCTATAAATAGGAGCAGACTCTCTTTCCCTCATTCTCACTCTGACTAGCGAAGGAGTAACATCTTTTTGAAGAGCAGCAGCCGCTTTGTTTTTTGGTGTGCCTTTGGCCTGAAGAAGACCCATAGCGGGTCGAAACGTCGCCACCCGGGCACACATTAATATTTCATATTTCTTTTTGAATATTTCATTTCATTTTTTTTGCAATTTGTTTTCAAAAACAATTTGGTTTTCATTAAAAACAATTTCTTTTTAGTTCATTTAGAATATATTAAAAACAAAAACAATACATTGATTAAAAATCCACACCTCTCACATGAGTGGGTGGTACAATGACTGGACCATGGTGCGTTACGGCAGACGCCATGATCGCGCCACCGGTCCAGTCCGCAAGAGAGCCGACTGGGGGATGGCCCGTGCACCACCTGCCTCCTATGGGAGGTGGGGTTCTAACCCTCGTCCTAACGTCGTACGGACTCGTGGGTGGTACTGTTGGAAAGCTCGTCCCCCATAACCATCAGACAGATCATGGTCCCAAGTCTCTACGAGCTTCCTGTCAAAAGTTATTAAATGACAAAATGTCAGCCAATCACGTATCTCCGGAACGGAAGCTCGTAGCGACTGGGGACCAAGACCAGCGTGTTCAGGGTAAAACCCTGTAAAACCCCCCAGTAGGACTTGGTTCCAAGTCTCTACGACGCTCCCATCAAAAGTTGGGGAAAAAAGTTTTTTTAACAGATGCTTTTCTTTAACATTTGTAATTACTTAGAGCGAAAAAGGTGCTCCATGTAAAAACAAGACGATCCAGTTGCAAAAACACTTGTAAACACATTACATCTTTAGTTTTACAACTACAACTAACTTTTGACACATAAAACACTATTTCCACACTGACTCTCACACAGACAACATCTCCTGCTGCACACACAGAGACATCTCCTGCTCCACACGCACAGACAGAATCTCCTGCTCCACGCACAGACAGCATCTCCTGCTCCACACGCACAGACAGCATCTCCTGCTCCACGCACGCACACAGACAACATATTCCTGCACCACGCACACAAATACACAGCACACACGCAACCATGGCTGGATTTTTGGAAGTTGCTAAAGACAACACTGGCAGCATTGTGGATGCTTTTCATAAACATACCTGTATTGAGGACTTCCTGAAGGACGAGGACATCCGTGTGCCCCTCCACTCCACCTTTTACGAGCCCCGTTCCATGTTGCTGCAGCTGTGTTGTGACATTGATGGTATTGTGATTGAACTTTCATCTCTCAAAGGCATTGAGCCACCAATCCACTATCTCACATTGCCACACCTGCCTGCACAGTACATCAAAAACCACTACCACCTCCTGAAAAAGCACATTGTCTTACACAAGTGCAGTGAAGCATCCCGGAAAGCCCTTTGCAACTCTTTTGGACAAGTGATTGGCCACTGTGACGGTGGCTACTTCATTAACATTTCTGTCGTGCCACGTGACCTCCAATGTAACACCCAACCTTGCTTCCTGATGGGTGTTGCACACATTAAAGCTGCAGAAATGATCAACAAGGTCACAGCAACATTCAAAGACACACTCCGCAACTTGGAAATCAAGGACATGTGCAGGCCCACTGTCCAGAAGAACAGTCTGAGCAACCTTGCACGGTTCAATATGTTGATCATTGACCAACCCTTCATCCTTGAAGTACTGGACACCTGCATTGCTGAGGTGAACACAGACCCTGACGTTGTGTTGATGCTCACAATGACTAGGTTTGGCCAGAGGTCTCAGGAGGACATTGTGTTGAAAAGATTGGTGCACCCGTCTTCTGTGAAACACGTGTCAGTGCATGCTGCATGCAATCTCACAGCCAAGGAGGATACAGACACCTTGCAACACTTGCATGTCCTGTGGTCCAGATGTGGACTGGAGGACATTGTTGGCACCAGAGGCACCCTGTACAATACACTGAGCATGTCAGTGTGCAAACTTCCAATGCAATTTGGATGGGAGGCCACTCAATGTGTCCAGTGCATTCTATGACATCTGTGAGGACAAGACCCACCCACATGTCATCACTTACATACAACTCTACACCGATTCACCACACACACACATGTCCACTCCATTTAAACATCCAGTAAGTGGTGTCATTGCTACATGTGGCTTGATGCACCCGCAGACTGCCAGTGCCATGTGTACAAGAGCCCTAAGACACATGGACCATGTGGAAGACCTGGATTACAAGATGGTCAAGCCACATGTGTGTCGACTGGAGCACGTAGTATGCTACGACATGGAGACTGGCATGCCTGAAGTGCTGCACGCAGAAGATTGCTATGCCATACAGCCAATGGCTGACCTCCTGCATTACCACCCATTGCTGGTCCCATTCCTCGACCCCCCAAATGGTCGGGGAATAAACACAATCTTGCAGGAGACGGTACATTTTCTGTAGGCAACACTAAGGGACAACTTCCAAAAACACAAGGACAAGGGAGGGTATGATGAGTCATGGCAGTCATACCAATACGAGCTTGCCTTGGAAGAAGTGTTTTATGGACAACCCCTCTCGACTGATGACCGCCACCTGACTGTGATCTTGGGAACCTCCTCCATGCACAGCAGCAGTGTGACCACCCAACGTGGCTTTTTGGGGTTGGCCCCACACTCGTCTGCAACCTCTGGCATCACTCCTCCGCCACTCAACAACTGGCTGAAACAGGAGACACAGGTGTCAAGGATTGAAAGAATCTTTCCCCTGTGTGATATGCTGGATGGGTCAGCATCAGCCATTGGGGTTCAGCTGCTGATGGTCCTGCTGAAGGATGTCTACCGGAGGAACACGGACATACCCATAGGACAGCTGCAGGGCACTACCTGTCCGCAACGGTTGGGGGGTGCCATGATGATTGACGCACTGATAGACTCAGTGATCACTCACAGTGCCTTTGCCTTCCCCAGCACTTTTGACAGGGCAAAGGTACTTGTGATTGCAGCTGGTCTTGATGTGAAGGAGTGCCTCAAGTGTGGGATGGCTGAACTGAAGATCCGGTGGTTCCCACAAATCAAGTTCTGGGACGCCAAGAAGAGCAGGAAAATCAACTGGAACCGCATGCACTACATAGAGCTGCACATGACTGGCGAGTCACCTTCACTCATGGCGACTGCAGCTGCCATCACTGGCGACGTCTGCACTGAGATTGAGCGGCGGGGCCTCTCATACTCCAGGAATGTGCAGCCATACAGGGAGCATGGGATGCCCTGGATGGAGAAATGTATTTTGAGGACACCAAAGGCCATGACACCTACAGACAAGCTCCGGCACCTCACATTTCTCTCATGCATCACCATGATTGAAAATGGTGACTTCGTTTCCTTTGAGGAACTGAAGACTCTTGCCCAGGACATGCCTCTCAGCCAGGCAAGGATGCAGCAGCTGCAGCTGCAGTCCCGCTTCCTGCTGCCAAAAGTGTGGGGTCTCAAGATCTGGAGGCTGCACGAGGACATCCCTTACGAACTCATGCTTCCGAAGGTTCCTGTCCTTCCACACACGGCCAAGAAGGCAAGGATGGAGACTGATGATGATCTCAAGCCAGAAGACGTTCAAGCGGTGGAACCACAGCTGGAAGACCATGACATCGAAAAGAGCCAACTCAAATACTTACCTGCAGGCACATTCTCCTGGTGGTCATCCATGGAGACATCGTTTGTCTCTGGAAAAAGGAGTCGCCCACAAACAGGCATATGACCAATATGTGAAGGACTGCCACACCCATCTCATTCCAGCCAGGACGTTCAGAGCATTCCAGAAGAAGAGGCAACAGCTCACAAAAGCCAAACATTAAGAATGCACAGTTCATGCAGTTAATACTTGACAGAGTTCACAGTTCATTCAGTTCAGACTTGACACACAGTTCGTAGTTCATAGTTCACATTGTTTAATTTTGTTCAGTTTGTTAAGTTCATTGTGTTCAATCCAGGTAATGATGTGGGCTTTTTAGATAATTGGTGAAAACGTTATTCCACTAGTGTACCCTACACTAGGTGACAGAAATTTTTCGATAAAAATTATAATGGGATGTCTATGACAGCTATATGAAATATTGATATGACGTCACTCATTACCAGACCTATAAATGGTGCGCTGAATCCAAATATGCCACTCCCATCTTTCTATGACCTTCCTATTAAAAGTTATTCAACTAGTGTAGGGGTACACTAGGTAGTTTTCATCCCTATAACCCTTTCCTTTAATCTTATGTTTGGAATTTCTTAAACATTGCTTTTAACTCTATTTGGGCAATAAAAGTTAATTATTAATCACATACATGAAGAGGTTAAAATTGTTTACTGATACAAGGGGTTAATAATAAAAACATTTTGTTAATACAAATATAAATACAAAACAATTGACACATTATGGGCTAAAAACATTCCATAAATGAAGGATTGCAAACATATATTTATACAAAAGGTTTCAAAAATTGATACAGAAAGGGTTAAACTAACAATTAATTTCAATTTTATTTCATGTGTTTAGGGTTAAGCACAATTGATGTACTAAGGATTAACAACATTGTGTTTAATACAAACCTAAAACTGTTTTATATACAAAATCTTTAATAAGGGGTTAAAACAATTTGGTAAAATTACAAAAAATTAATTTACATATTAACAAACATGGGATAAAAACAGTTTTTGGTTTAAAAAGGTTTAAATTAAATACAGTTCTGGCACAGACTACAAAATTCATTGTTTTACTATTTTTCGAACAGGAACTCCTGACTTTTGAATGTTCGAAGAACTTGGAGACTATAAATAGGAGCACTCTTTCTCGCTCTGACCAGCAAAGGAGAAACACCTCACTGACATCAGCAGCCGCTTTTTGTTTTTTGGTGTGCTTTGGCCTGAAGAAGACCCATAACGGGTCGAAACGTAGCCACCCGGGCACACGATTTATATTAACATTTCATATTAATAATTTCATTTCATTTTCTTTGAAAATTTCATTTTTTTTGCATTTACTTATAAAACAAATTGGTTTTCATTTAAAACAATTTTAAGTTCATTTTGAATATATTAAAACACAATCACTCTTTATTAAAAATCCACGCCTCTTCTATGAGTGGGTGGTACAATGACTGGACCGTGGTGCGTTACGGCAGACGCCGTGATCGCGCCACCAGTCCAGTCCGCAAGAGAGCCGACTGGGGGATGGCCCGTGCACCACTTGCCTCCTTTGGGAGGTGGGGTTCTAACCCTCTACCTAACCCCTCTCAACTCTCAGGAACTGACGTGCTGACGTGCTCAGGTGAACGTATTGTCTCATTTCCGGTTACCGGTGTTTCTGTGTTACTGATTGCAAAGTTCGCTGCTCCAGCTAAACCCAGTTAATTTTGATATTTTCTTTACTATAGCGGTTAATTACCCGCTATACATTTAAGGATACACTAGCTCCTAGTGGGGCGTGGGCTGACACTTGGCACACATTTGAATCGGTTTCCCAAACAGCAAATCCCTTCCACCGCCCCCCCTGTCAGAAAGCGGCCCCTTTGTCATCCCCCCCTGTCAGAAAGCGGCCCCTTTGTCATTCCCCCTTTGTCATCCCCCCCTGTCAGAAAGCGGCCCCTTTGTCATCCCCCCCTGTCAGAAAGCGGCCCCTTTGTCATCCCCCCCCTGTCAGAAAGCAGCCCCTTTGTCAATTTGATAATTGTGAAACAAATACGTCCCCGTTTGTCAGCACGCCAAACATCAAGCGGTTTCCCGAACGTCAAAATCGCGAGGGATAGAGCAGCGTTCATGGCTGGCTGTGGATGTGATTCACTACCTCCAGAGATTTCAGGGGCTCATCAGCTTAGCCTTCCCGGCAGAGAGTGTGCGATCCTCTGCCTAAAACTCGCTGAGCAACGGCCTATGGAGGACCGTGATTTTTGATTTTATTTTAAATTTAATTCAGCAGGGGGGGGAGAGCTTCAGTGTTATGCGCAAAGGATAGAGCAGTGTTCATGGCTGGCTGTGGATGTGATTCACTACCTCCAGAGATTTCAGGGGCTCATCAGCTTAGCCTTCCCGGCAGAGAGTGTGCGATCCTCTGCCTAAAACTCGCTGAGCAACGGCCTATGGAGGACCGTGATTTTTGATTTAATACGGTGCCCTGGAACTGGCTGATGGGCAGAGGGGCCCGTGTGTCACGGGCTCACCCCGGTCTCATGGAACTGGCTGACGCGCAGAGGGGCCCGTGCGTCACGGGCTATGAACGCGCTTCACAGCCTCCAGAGATGTCAGCTGCGCTTTAGCAGAGACAGCCCGGCAGACAGTGCGTCTCCCGTGCGGAGGGCGGGTGAAGTGAGTAAGCAGGACACCGACCAAACGGTTTATAAGATTTACTACGGCAACAGCGGCAAAAGCAAACGAACTTTATTCATTTTAATTCCTTTATTTTTGTGTATCATTATTGCCGCTTTTTTTTCAGTCTTTTTTTTCAGCCCCGAGCGCTGCTCTCCTGGTCCCGCGGGACCGGACAGCTGGTCCGTGGGCAGCTTTCAGTCTGTCGCCCAAGGGGCTGATGAGTACCACCGCCTTCTTGCACCGCTCCGTGGCTCTCCTTGTCGGCGTCTGGTGAGGAAACAAACACACACCCAGTGAGAGAAGCATCAAGATCGGCCAGGCCTCCACTTTATATACGGGACAAAATAATTTAAAATACGGGACAAAATAGACCGATGCTTACGCTCTCTGTCCCGGGGGTCACGGAGGTGGAGGCAGCGGGGGGGCTGCTGGATGATGTGGCCTCTTCGAAACGACGGCGCATCTGCCTGGACTGCGCAACATCCAGGTTCAGAGCGTAAAACTTGTCCGCGGTGGAGGTGTTGTGGCACATGAATGTGGCCATCTTGTCTCTGACCTCCGCCGAATGTACATTCTTGGCCTGCGAGACGGTGGTGGAGGAGGGGGACTCGTAAAGATCGCTACTGCCGGCAAAGGTTAAACTGAGGTGGGCACCGCCGTGGCGCAGTGCGACTCACGTGTGCGGAGACGGCGGTCCTGAGGTCGATGAAGCTGGGCTTTCCCGGCAATCCCATCTCCGCCCAGGCACCCTGCATGTATCGAACGAGATTCCGTGCCGGCCCTATTCCAGCCGCAAACAACACGCGATCAGACGTGGGCCTGCAGCGCTCGCGCAGCTCCAGCCACGTCTCCAGCCACTCGTATTCTTCGGGCCGGAAAAAAATCTGGGCCGCCCCGAAGTCCCTGCTGGTCTTGTGGTTGCTGACCTGCAATGCGGAGGGGGGGGGGGAGAGAAATACATTAAATTAAATTTAAAAAAAACAAAAACAAAAAAACACACACATTTAGACGCCCCGTCAGATCGAACTCAAATTTCGGGCACACGTCAGCGGAGACCCCCGTACTTACCGAGACCACAAAGCCCTCGGCGGACCGGTCGCCGGTGGTCTTCGCTGCTTCCACTTCCTCCACCGTCATGTTGGTCAGGACTCCGGGACGGTGCCCGTAGATGCATGCCACAAACGCGGAGAAGTATCCGTAGAAGCTATACCTCAGCGCTTGTGAGCCGTTCTTCTTCATTTCATCTGAGCAGAGGACACGCCAAAAGTAAGCCACCTCAGAGATGCATTTACCCGCCCGCCCGCCCGGGCTAAACAGCCGGTTACATACCCAGCAGTGCGGGGATTCGTGCCCCAGCCGTGTCCCGGCACTTTTTCAGGCTATCCCTGGAGACGACCTTCGCCATCTTCTCCGCCTTCACCTGCATTTGGTGCAGGACCACCTTTTTTGTGATGTTGGTGAGGGCCGATTTGACGTCTCTCACCACGCCAGTCAGCTGGGCCTGGGACAGGCGGCAGAGGGGAGGGGGGGTCTCCTTCATATATTGGAGGAATTGGTACACGTTTCTCATATAAAAGTTCGCCGTTGTCACCGCCTTGCCCGTAGTCAGGAGATGGGAGGACCATCTGTTAAATTAAAAAAAAGAAAAAAGAAAAAAAGCACAAAGCACAAGGTCAGGGACCACGGGCCGGGCAGCAACCCGAGAAATGATTATGAAAGCCGGTCACACTCACTTTCTGATCTGGGCCCCGTCATCCAGAAACATCCAGCTGCGTAGGTTGCGTTTTCCCGTGGCCATGAAATAAACAAAAGACTTCACGCTGCTCACCTTGGAGTAGGCGTTTTCGAGATGCTTGGTAGAAGGGCAGATTCCCTCCTGGTAATGTTGGTAATCCTCCAAGTAACTCGCAATGTATTTGGGGAAGATCAGATGGCGCAGACCCGGCATTCTTCCACTACTTTGGATAAGCCCGCGCACGACTCCTTCCTTCGGTCTTTTGGTCAGCGATGGCCCGCTGTAATCCCCCTCACCCGATCCTTCCTCCTCATCCACCACCACAGCCCGTTCCTCCTCTGCGGCCCGTTCCCCCCCCTCCTCCTCCTCATCATCATCATCATCCGCCGCCCCCTGCAGCAGATCCGTCCGCTCTGTCACCACGCCGGACTCGGGCGTTCTGCGACCGGAGACGGCCTGTGACAGCCGCCTGTATTTTTTCCGGAGGTCGGCCAGTTCCATAACCAGCCTCTGGTTCTTTCTCCACCTCTCCGTGCATCCCGGGTCGCTGCACGTGGGCGGCCGCGGCTCTTCCTGCACCCGGCATGCCAAACGCGCGTCATCGCCCTCCTCTCGGGCCACCAGGTCCAAGCCGGAGACCATGGCAGGTGAGGGGGTTTTGGCACGGAGCGCAGCCAGGAGGGCGATAGTTTTATTGCTCCTTACCCTATTTAAGTGGACCTCCACCTCTTCTTTGCTGAGCTCCGGGTGGCTTTCCCTCAGGTGCCTGTCCAGTCTCGTGCTTTTGTATGCGCATCCAGAGACCGGACAGGCAAGGTCCCTGATGTTTACCCTTCGGGCGGCGTGGTTTAGGAGAATCCTCCGCTCATCCAGGTTCGCCACATTGTGTGTCCGTCTGAAGTGATTGGACAGTGCCGCAAAAGCCTTGAAACAGAGAGGGCAGGTGGAGGAATTCTTTGGAAGTGTCATTGCTGAAGAAAAAAAAAAAGCGATTAGACCGCTGTGATAAACGTGCAATTTCCCACCGAAATCGGGGAGAAGAGAAACACAACCTACCTCCAGCGTGTTCTGTGGAAAATGAGGGAAAACCAAAGCCGAAACTTCACTCTTATATGCGGAGTGAATTTCCAAATCCGGCTGGAGACTGTCTGTGACTGGTTGAGACCAGAGACAAAGGTGAAACCGTTTGCCATTTGGCGTGCAGATAATTGAGCCGTTGCAGGCCACCACGTGAGC
>SEMN01001635.1:0-36900 GCA_005408345.1 Macquaria australasica
CAATACAATATGTAGGAGAAACTACATATGATGTGGGCTTTGTAGATAATTGGCGGACTTTCTGGAGAAGACCTGGTCTGATTAGGAGAGATGGCATTCATCCCACTTTGGATGGAGCCGCTCTCATATCTAGAAATCTGGCCGAATTTATTAGTGGCCCAAAGCCATGACAGCTCAGAGTTCAGACCATAGACTTAATACAGTCTGTGGTCCAGACCAGGAAGCAGAGTTGCAGTCCTACACGCTTCTCTGCGCTTCCATTAGAGCAGTTACCCACCCTAAACTCCACAGAGAGGTTGTCTGCCCCCAGACCACTTGAATTATTTAAATCAAAAGTAAACAGAAGGAGAGTTACACATAAAAACCTAATAAAAAGTAAAACCTCCACTGCAACAGTACAACAAAATAGGAGAATTAAATGTGGACTCTTAAACATCAGATCTCTCTCATCTAAAGCTGTTCTATTAAACGATCTAATATCAGATCATAATATTGATTTATTTTGTCTTACTGAAACCTGGCTGTGTCAAGGTGAATATGTTAGCCTAAATGAATCCACTCCCCCCAGTCACAGTAATACTCACATTCCTCGAGGCTCAGGCCGAGGAGGTGGAGTTGCAGCCATCTTCGACTCAAGCCTATTAATCAAACCCAAACCTAAACTAAATTATAACTCGTTCGAAAGACT
Organism: Macquaria australasica; assembly: GCA_005408345.1. Lineage (NCBI taxonomy): Eukaryota > Metazoa > Chordata > Actinopteri > Centrarchiformes > Percichthyidae > Macquaria > Macquaria australasica. Next base: position 689 of record SEMN01001635.1, read on the forward strand.
TGTTGTTCTTAGCCTTTCACACCCAACCTGGAAAACACTACAGCCAATTTTATTTGTTATAGTATACCGAGCTCCTGGACCATACTCTGAATTTTTATCTGAATTCTCAGAGTTCTTATCAGGTTAAGTCCTTAAAACAGATAAAATAATTATTGTAGGTGATTTTAATATTCATGTGGATGTAGAAAATGATAGCCTTAGTGCTGCGTTTATCTCATTATTAGATTCGATTGGCTTCAGTCAGAGTGTACATAAACCCACTCACTGTTTTTACCACACCCTCGACCTTGTTCTTGTTTATGGGATTGAAATTGAACATCTAATAGTCTTTCCACAGAATTCTTTTTTAACAGACCATTTTCTATTAACTTTTGAATTCCTATTACTGGACTACACGCCATTAGGCAAACATTCCTACACTAGATGTCTATCTGATAGTGCTGCAGCTAAATTTAAGGAAGTGATTCCATCGGCATTAAATTCAGTTCCATGTCTCAATGTAACAGATGGCTCCTATGCTAACTTTAGTCCCTCCCAAATTGATCATCTGGTTGATAGTGCTGCAGGCTCACTACGAATAACACTCGACTCTATCGCCCCTCTAAAAAAGAAGATAATAAAACAGAGGAGGTTAGCTCCATGGTATAACCCGCAAACCATAAATTAAAGCAAACATCGCGAAAACTTGAAAGGAAATGGCGTTCCACCAATCTGGAAAAATCACGTTTAGCCTGGCAAGATAGTCTTAAAATTTATAGGAAGGCCCTCCGTAATGCCAGAGCAGCCTACTACTCATCATTAATAGAGGAAAATAAGAACAACCCCAGGTTTCTGTTCAGCAATGTAGCCAGGCTGACAGAGTCACAGCTCTGTTGAGCCATGTATTCCTATAGACCTCAGTAGTAGCAGGCTTCACAGGCTTCTTTAAAGATAAAATTCTAACTATTAGAGAAAAATTCAGCACCTCCTGCCCTCAGTTGGTACTGACTTATCTTCAAACACAGGAACCTTAGAAACAACTGTAAAACCTGTACATTTAGACTGCTTTTCTCCCATCAACCGTAATCAACTAACTTCCATGATTTCCTCATCCAAGCCATCAACGTGTCTTTTAGACCCCGTCCCAACTAGGCTGCTTAAAGAAATCTTACCCTTAGTTAGCACTTATGTACTAGATATGATCAATCTGTCCTTATTTAAAGGCTATGTGCCACAGTCCTTTAAAGTAGCTGTAATTAAGCCTCTTCTTAAAAGCCCACTCTTGATCCAGGGATTTTGTCAAATTATAGACCTATATCTAACCCTCCTTTTCTCTCTAAGATCCTTGAGAAAGCAGTCGCCAATCAGTTGTGTGACTTTCTACACAACAACAAGCTGTTTGAGGATTTTCAGTCAGGATTTAGAGTGCATCATAGCACAGAGACAGCACTGGTGAAAGTTACAAATGACCTTCTAATTGCATCAGACAAAGGACTTGTCTCTGTACTTGTCTTACTAGATCTTAGTGCTGCATTCGATACCATTGACCATCACATTCTATTACAGAGACTAGAACATTTTATTGGCATTAAAGGTACTGCACTAAGCTGGTTTAAATCCTATTTATCAGATCGATATCAGTTTGTACACGTTAATGATGAATCCTCTATGCACGCCAAAGTTAGTCACAGAGTTCCACAAGGTTCTGTGCTTGGACCAATTCTATTTACCTTGTATATGCTTCCTTTAGGCAATATTATTAGGAAGCACTCCATAAATTTTCATTGTTATGCAGATGATACCCAATTATTTATCGATCAAGCCAGATGAAACCAATCAATTAGCTAAACTTCAAGCATGCCTTAAGGACATAAAAACCTGGATGACCTGCAATTTTCTGATGTTAAACTCAGACAAAACCGAAGTTATTGTACTTGGCCCCGAACACCTTCGAAACACATTATCTAAAGATATAGTTTCTCTAGATGGCATTGCCCTGGCCTCCAGCGAAACCGTAAGGAATCTTGGAGTTATCTTTGATCAGGATATGTCCTTTAACTCCCAAATAAAACAAACTTCAAGAACTGCCTTTTTTCATTTACGTAACATTGCAAAAATCAGGCACATCCTATCTCAAAAAGATGCAGAAAAACTAGTCCATGCATTTGTTACGTCTAGGCTGGACTATTGCAACTCTCTATTATCAGGCTGCCCCAATAAATCCCTAAGACTCTCCAGCTGATTCAGAATGCTGCGGCACGTTTACTGACAAGAACCAGAAAAAGAACATATTTCTCCAATATTAGCTTCTCTACACTGGCTCCCTGTAAAATCCAGAATAGAATTTAAAATCCTTCTCCTCACCTTCAAAGCCCTAAATGGTCAGGCACCATCATATCTTAAAGAGCTCATAGTACCCTATTACCCCACTAGAGCACTGCGCTCCCAGAATGCAGGGTTCCTTGTGGTTCCTAGAGTCTCTAAAAGTAGAATGGGAGCCAGAGCCTTCAGCTATCAAGCTCCTCTCCTGTGGAACCAGATCCCAGTTTGTGCACGGGAGGCGGACAACCTCCTCACATTTAAGAGTAGGCTTAAGACTTTCCTCTTTGATAAAGCTTATAGTAGGGCTGACTCAGGTGACCCCTGAGCCACCCCTTAGTTATGCTGCTATAGGCCTAGACTGCCGGGGACTTCCTATGATGCACTGAGCTCCTTTCTCCTCCTCTTCCTCTCCATCTGTACGCCCTCATATCCCATCAATGGTTGTTATTAATTCAACTTCTTCCCGTAGTTGTGTGCTTTCTCTCCTCTCTCTCTCTCCCTCCACTTCTGTTGCTTTCTGCAGGTGTTTCTGCCTCTGGAGCTGTGGAGTCTGGGTCTGTGGTTGCTGCCGCCTGCCGCCCCCGTGCTCCTGCTCTGCACCCGCTGATGCTATTGCTGTTGTTGCTGTTATTAGTATTGCTATTATAATGTTGCTCTTAGTGTTGTTTCTGTTGGTGTTAACATCAATGCCATTACCATATCTATGCTGTATTGAGCTGCTGTATGTTCTCTTCCTCCTGCTCTCTCTCTCCCGCTCCCCCCCTCCCCCTTCAACCCAACCGGTCGAGGCAGATGACCGCCCACCTTGAGCCTGGTTCTGCTCGAGGTTTCTACCTGTTAAAAGGGAGTTTTTCCTTGCCACTGTCGCATAGTGCTTGCTCATGGTGGGAACTGTTGGGTCTCTGTAAATATAAAGAGTCGGTCTGGACCTGCTCTATTTGAAAAAGTGCCCTGAGATAACTTTGTTATGATATGGCGCTATATAAATAAAACTGAATTGAATTGAATTGAATCATGCCTCTTTGCCACTCCTCATTATCAGCGCCATGACATTGAACGTAATGAGCCTGAAGCTTCATGTGGAGCCGGGACGTGTTGTTTTGTACTATACGCCAGTGTAGGCAAAGGAGGTGTTGGAAATTTATCACAAGTTTCAGGATTTTCGGCAGGATTTTCCTCCACTGAATCAGGTTTTCACCATCTGAAGAGACGTGTACACACATCTGCTCTTGTAGCTTAGCCAATACGAACACACCGTCTCTCTAAAATAACCTGTGATAGGCTAAAGTCTATCGTCACGGGATAGATTTTCTGAAGCCTGAAAACAGAGGCAAGAGGGGGGGCCGAAATGGAGGTCTGCTCTCAGACCACTGGAATTACAATATGCTGCACGGTTAATGTGGCATTTTTGCCCAGTGACGACAAAAGAAAACTGCCTACCCCAGCTTTAAGTATTTTCACAAGTTGATTAGAATAGTATCACATTAAACTAAAAACGAACCTAGGGCCCCCAACTTCTAGGTAAACAGGGTTGGGGTGCTACAACTGCAACAATAAACTCCTGCATGTTCCAAAGAACAATTGTCTGTTAACATTATTACACACTATGTAATATGAGGACTGACACAGCACCAGAAACAGACTCTGCGGTGAGTTTAAGTTTCAGCAGTTTTCCACAGCAAGTGTGCCAGCTAAATCACATTACCACACACTATGACAGCCCTGAATTAGAACTTTCAAAACAGTGTTTAGCAGATGAGTAATACTCATGTCAATGACACATGATGTGTTTTCTTCTATATGCTCAGAATACAGTACTGAAGTCAGTGTCACTTGGTAGCTGTCAACCTTGTCACCATGACTGATAAGTGAGATGCAACTGTGCATCCTTTAAGACCCTGGACAGCAGTTGATATCCAAAGTATGCCAGGAATGTAACTGCTAGTGTCTGCCTGTCAACATATCCAACAGCAGCCCAAAACCCAAACCAACAAAGGTTTCATAAAGCTTCTGACAAACAAGAAAGTGATGTGACCCATTCACTGGCCTCAGAAAAGTGCACAACATTCTTTAATCTACATATCAGGAAAGGAATGTTGTCATGCATTTTTTTCTGATTTCTATTAGGTAGCCAACAAATTGAAGGTCCTATTCTTTATTAAAAATGTAGTTGGTGATTACATCATTAAATGCTCTCACACACCCAGCAACAAAAAGTCTACAACAGCATACAAATCCAGTTTGATAGAAATCTAACATTCACTGCAGTTTGTGACTCCACCTGAGGATGAAAACATTAAAAACTAAATCTGTATTACCATTGTGCAATGAAGCAGGGCATAATTGTACTAAAATTAACTTTAGCGCTCTGAGCTACAGCACTGCCTGATGTACCTATTATGTGGGTCATCTTTTCCCTGTTTGTATGAGCACTCACAGCCCCATAAAGAATGCGTTACTATACAGTCCCATGATGCTCTGCATGAGCTTTAACGCAGAGATAAACATGTTTTCCTACAATACCTTTTATTTCTTTTACCAAAGGAAATATAAGTTACTTAGATATAATTCTACTTCTTTTTTTCCCTTTTTTTGTATAGAAAGGATAATCAATTGATAATGAAAGTATTAATTAGTTGCAGTTGTGATCAGACTGAATGTGAAGCAAAAATTAATGGCGGTGCAAATGCATACAAAGTCTTCTCACAGAATGGACATTAGGTGCCATGAAGTCAGGCAAAGACTCATCCACTCAAGCTGAAAATATTTCAACTTAAGCAAAAAACTTATCATCCTGAGCTGATGATGAGATGACCTGGAGGAAAATACCAAAAACAACTGAAGTTCCTGTCAAGTCTGGCTATCAATATGTCACACACGGACTGTGTTGTTTACAAGCTACAGCAAACACCTGTATTGTCACGTCCATTTGCTGGACACAAAACACATCAAGAGTAAAATATGGAGGCACCTAGGCCTATACAAGGAACTGAACTCAGATTTAGAAAATCATTATTATACTCAACTGCAACAAGTAATTACATACAGTCACAGAGGAGGGTTTCCAGCAGTGTTTACCTAAAACAAAGACCACCTCTGCTAACAACATAAACATGTATACACCTTTATGAAATAAAACATTATACTGTTACGGGAAAAGAGCAGAGGTGCTTTTTCACATGGCAAATGTGAATGAACAATATTACACAATTTTGGAAGTGGGAAATGCATCTGTGCAACAGTGATGATTCTTTCAGAACTGAAGGTTTTGGAAGTCATAAATCAAATTTTGATCGTGCTTATGCATCTCAGAAAAATAATACACACAACAAGGGTCCTCAGTGAGAACGGACTAAAACTTATTTGAACACAAAACATGTCCCCCTGGCTGGTTGTCACCAGCTTAATGGAGCATATATCAACGTAATTACACAGGTAAAATATAAAATGTTTATTTTATTATTTAAAATAACAGCGGGGCTATAATATTTGAGAGGTATGTTCATATTGTTATGGTGCATTTCTCAAGACTGGGTGACATTACAAAAAAAAAAGTTCCTTGCAAGAAGGGAACATAAAAGGGGTGTGGTTGTGGCTCTCTCTCTCTTAGAGACACAACTTAAACCACAGCAGCCTACGCTGGGTGATTGGGAGCAGCTTAGAGTTTAAAGCTGGGGTAGGCAGTTTTCTTTTGGCGTCACTGGGCAAAAATGCCATATTAACCATGCAGCATATTGTAATTCAAGTGGTCTGAGAGCAGACCTCCATTTCAGCCATTTCTTGCCTCTGTTTTCAGGCTTCAGAAAATCTATCCCGTGACGGTAGACTTTAGCCTATCACAGGTTATTTTAGAGAGACGGTGTGTTTGTATTGGCTAAGCTACAAGAGCAGATGTGTGTACACGTCTCTTCAGATGGTGAAAACCTGATTCAGTGGAGGAAAATCCTGCCGAAAATCCTGAAACTTGTGATAAATTTCCAACACCTCCTTTGCCTACACTGGCGTATAGTACAAAACAACACGTCCCGGCTCCACATGAAGCTTCAGGCTCATTACGTTCAATGCCATGGCGCTCATAACGACGAGTGGCAAAGAGGCATGATGACAAACAGTGGGGAATAACTTTTGATGGAGGACAGTGGTGTGTGTGTGCGGTGTACTAGCCTCTCTTCCTGCTGCTGGACGGCGTTGCAGCTGCCTCTGAAGCCTGGGGCGCTCTGCTCTGCACACACCAGTGTGAGAGTGTGTGTATCTCACTCACTGACTCGAGTCACAATGCTTCTCAGAATGCACAGATTTAACTGGCAGAGTAGCATCATGTGAGATCATTTACAACATATGCAATTGGTCTGTGAGTTTCCTAGGCTACTAAACCAGTGACGTAAAGGCTAGAAAAGCTGTGCCGGTTAAAATAGAAACGCTCCGTCCAAATTTAATAATTCTCAGTAATTTAGCAGTCATAAGTCCGGGTCAGGATAGGATGGTGTCTGGGTCCGGACCTGGACTGCGGTCCACCTTAGTGACCTCGTTTGTAGGGTTGATGTTGTTGCAATGTCTGTTACAGACAGGTGAGTGAGAGTCGACTGAGTTGCTAAATCTCTCTCTGCCTTAATGCTAGCTGGCTTTGAAAACTTGTCATATTGCTTCAAATGTCTGATGAGAAAACACGTATTTTCCACTTTGTGGCGTAAAACAACAATGTCACACTCTCTTACAGGCAAAAGCCATATTCACACTGGACTAGTTTTACCTGGGGACCTCATGTGATATAGAAATGACCACCCCACATCGGTGTTTCGTGCGGTGCATTTGCACAGGATAAGCAAAGTATGTATGAATTTACTGACATTAAACCCCAGGTATGATGTCAAGGCTCAGCTAGAGCTTCTTCAAGAGCTGCTAAGAAAAAAAACTGGCATGTACGCACAAACATAGGTGCCTAAACAATGGAGCAAGCGGAACAGCTGCACCCCCACTAGAAAAACTCCTCATATACCATCACACACACACGATAGATGGTAAATTGGTAAGTTTTATGTTAGTCTTTAATTCGGCGTGTGTCTGTGATACACAGTGAGTAATCTTAATTTTTGAAACGGTTTGCATCTCATTCCCACGGTCTTCTCCCACTAAAATAGCACAGCTAACCAACGGTGGCTGGTAATGAGTTCAGGTGACAAAATCCAAAATGTGCGCGAAGAGACAGTTTCATTGCTGTGTGGGGTGAACCACGTAACCAAAAGCAATTTGATCAAATGTTGCACAACCACACCGATTGAGAAAATATTCACAAAGACCTCTTGCTCCGGTGCCCGTCTGTACAGGACTTTGGATGCTGTTAAAACTTTCATTTATAATTGCAGCCTCCATAATTCATGAACGGCTAACTGACGTGCTGATGTGCTCAGGTGAACGTATTGTCTCATTTCCGGTTACCGGTGTTTCTGTGTTACTGATTGCAAAGTTCGCTGCTCCAGCTAAACCCAGTTAATTTTGATATTTTCTTTACTATAGCGGTTAATTACCCGCTATACATTTAAGGATACACTAGCTCTGTTTAAGCACTCATATCTGTCTCCTGTTAGCGACTTTCCGCTAATCCCACAGTTGTTTACACGCTAGTTAGTTGCTACTTTAGCTCAGTTAGCGATGGCGTCTCTCTCTCCTTCTCCCTCTCCTGCTCTCTCTTGCTCGGTGTGTCAGATGTTTAGTTACTCCTCTGCCTCCTTTAGCGATAATGGTACGTGTAACAAATGTAGTTTATTCACCGCCTTGGAGGCGAGGCTCAGTGAGTTAGAGTCGCGGCTCTGCACCATGGAGAGTCAGTCAGCCGTAGCTAGCCAGCCCCTAGCCGGTGCGAGCCGACCAGCGGTAGCTTCTTCTAGCCGTCTCCCGGCAACTCCCGAGCAGCCGGGAAGCCAGGGAGGCTGGGTGACTGTCCGAAAGAAGCATAGCCCTAAACCAAAGCCCACGGTTCACCACCGACCCGTTCACGTTTCTAACAAGTTCTCTCCACTCAGCGACACACCCGCTGAGAAACCAACTCTGATTATTGGCAGCTCCATTTTGCGAAACGTGAAATTAGCGACACCAGCGACCATAGTCAAATGCATCCCAGGGGCCAGAGCGGGCGACGTTCAATCCTATTTAAAACTGCTGGCTAAGGATAAACGTAAATATGCTAAGATTGTTATTCACGTCGGCGGTAATGACAGCCGATTGCGCCAATCGGAGGTCACGAAAATTAATGTGGAGTCGGTGTGTACATATGCAAAGACAATGTCGGACTCCATAGTTTTCTCTGGGCCCCTACCTAATCTTACTAGCGATGACATGTATAGCCGCATGTCATCATTCAACCGCTGGTTGTCGAGGTGGTGTCCAGGTAATGATGTGGGCTTTGTAGATAATTGGCGGACTTTCTGGAGAAGACCTGGTCTGATTAGGAGAGATGGCATTCATCCCACTTTGGATGGAGCAGCTCTCATATCTAGAAATCTGGCCGAATTTATTAGTGGCCCAAAGCCATGACAGCTCAGAGTTCAGACCATAGACTTAATACAGTCTGTGGTCCAGACCAGGAGGCAGAGTTGCAGTCCTACACGCTTCTCTGCGCTTCCATTAGAGCAGTTACCCACCCTAAACTCCACAGAGAGGTTGTCTGCCCCCAGACCACTTAAATTATTTAAATCAAAAGTAAACAGAAGAAGAGTTACACATAAAAACCTAATAAAAAGTAAAACCTCCACTGCAACAGTACAACAAAATAGGAGAATAAAATGTGGACTCTTAAACATCAGATCTCTCTCATCTAAAGCTGTTCTAGTAAACGATCTAATATCAGATCATAATATTGATTTATTTTGTCTTACTGAAACCTGGCTGTGTCAAGGTGAATATGTTAGCCTAAATGAATCCACTCCCCTCAGTCACATTAATACTCACATTCCTCGAGGCTCAGGCCGAGGAGGTGGAGTTGCAGCCATCTTCGACTCAAGCCTATTAATCAAACCTAAACCTAAACTAAATTATAACTTGTTCGAAAGCCTTGTTCTTAGCCTTTCACACCCAACCTGGAAAACAGTACAGCCAATTCTATTTGTTATAGTGTACCGAGCTCCTGGACCGTATTCTGAATTTTTATCTGAATTCTCAGAGTTCTTATCAGGTTTAGTCCTTAAAACAGATAAAATAATTATTGTAGGTGATTTTAATATTCATGTGGATGTAGAAAATGATAGCCTTAGTGCTGCGTTTATCTCATTACTAGATTCGATTGGCTTCTGTCAGAGTGTACATAAACCCACTCACTGTTTTAACCACACCCTCGACCTTGTTCTTGTTTATGGGATTGAAATTGAACATCTAATAGTCTTTCCACAGAATTCTTTTTTATCAGACCATTTTCTATTAACTTTTGAATTCCTATTACTGGACTACACGCCATTAGGCAAACATTCCTACACTAGATGTCTATCTGATAGTGCTGTAGCTAAATTTAAGGAAGTGATTCCATCGGCATTAAATTCAGTTCCATGTCTCAATGTAACAGATGGCTCCTATGCTAACTTTAGTCCCTCCCAAATTGATCATCTTGTTGATAGTGCTGCAGGCTCACTACGAATAACACTCGACTCTATCGCCCCTCTAAAAAAGAAGATAATAAAACAGAGGAGGTTAGCTCCATGGTATAACCCGCAAACCCGCAAATTAAAACAAACATCGCGAAAACTTGAAAGGAATTGGCGTTCCACCAATCTGGAAGAATCACGTTTAGCCTGGCAAGATAGTCTTAAAATTTATAGGAAGGCCCTCCGTAATGCCAGAGCAGCTTACTACTCATCATTAATAGAGGAAAATAAGAACAACCCCAGGTTTCTGTTCAGCACTGTAGCCAGGCTGACAGAGAGTCACAGCTCTGTTGAGCCATGTATTCCTATAGACCTCAGTAGTAATGACTTCATGAGCTTCTTTAAAGATAAAATTCTAACTATTAGAGAAAAAATTCAGCACCTCCTGCCCTCAGTTGGTACTGACTTATCTTCAAACACAGGAACCTTAGAAACAACTGTAAAACCTGTACATTTAGACTGCTTTTCTCCCATCAACCGTAATCAACTAACTTCCATGATTTCCTCATCTAAGCCATCAACGTGTCTCTTAGACCCCGTCCCAACTAGGCTGCTTAAAGAAATTTTACCCTTAGTTAGCACTTATGTACTAGATATGATCAATCTGTCCTTATTTAAAGGCTATGTGCCACAGTCCTTTAAAGTAGCTGTAATTAAGCCTCTTCTTAAAAAGCCCACTCTTGATCCAGGGATTTTGTCAAATTATAGACCTATATCTAACCCTCCTTTTCTCTCTAAGGTCCTTGAGAAAGCAGTCGCCAATCAGTTGTGTGACTTTCTACACAACAACAAGCTGTTTGAGGATTTTCAGTCAGGATTTAGAGTGCATCATAGCACAGAGACAGCACTGGTGAAAGTTACAAATGACCTTCTAATTGCATCAGACAAAGGACTTGTCTCTGTACTTGTCTTACTAGATCTTAGTGCTGCATTCGATACCATTGACCATCACATTCTATTACAGAGACTAGAACATTTTATTGGCATTAAAGGTACTGCACTAAGCTGGTTTAAATCCTATTTATCAGATCGATATCAGTTTGTACACGTTAATGATGAATCCTCTATGCACGCCAAAGTTAGTCACGGAGTTCCACAAGGTTCTGTGCTTGGACCAATTCTATTTACCTTGTATATGCTTCCTTTAGGCAATATTATTAGGAAGCACTCCATAAATTTTCATTGTTATGCAGATGATACCCAATTGTATTTATCGATCAAGCCAGATGAAACCAATCAATTAGCTAAACTTCAAGCATGCCTTAAGGACATAAAGGCCTGGATGACCTGCAATTTTCTGATGTTAAACTCAGACAAAACCGAAGTTATTGTACTTGGCCCCGAACACCTTCGAAACACATTATCTAAAGATATAGTTTCTCTAGATGGCATTGCCCTGGCCTCCAGCGAAACCGTAAGGAATCTTGGAGTTATCTTTGATCAGGATATGTCCTTTAACTCCCAAATAAAACAAACTTCAAGAACTGCCTTTTTTCATTTACGTAACATTGCAAAAATCAGACACATCCTATCTCAAAAAGATGCAGAAAAACTAGTCCATGCATTTGTTACGTCTAGGCTGGACTATTGCAACTCTCTATTATCAGGCTGCCCCAATAAATCCCTTAAGACTCTCCAGCTGATTCAGAATGCTGCGGCACGTTTACTGACAAGAACCAGAAAAAGAGAACATATTTCTCCAATATTAGCTTCTCTACACTGGCTCCCTGTAAAATCCAGAATAGAATTTAAAATCCTTCTCCTCACCTTCAAAGCCCTAAATGGTCAGGCACCATCATATCTTAAAGAGCTCATAGTACCCTATTACCCCACTAGAGCACTGCGCTCCCAGAATGCAGGGTTCCTTGTGGTTCCTAGAGTCTCTAAAAGTAGAATGGGAGCCAGAGCCTTCAGCTATCAAGCTCCTCTCCTGTGGAACCAGATCCCAGTTTGTGTACGGGAGGCGGACAACCTCCTCACATTTAAGAGTAGGCTTAAGACTTTCCTCTTTGATAAAGCTTATAGTAGGGCTGACTCAGGTGACCCCTGAGCCCCCCCTTAGTTATGCTGCTATAGGCCTAGACTGCCGGGGGACTTCCTATGATGCACTGAGCTCCTTTCTCCTCCTCTTCCTCTCCATCTGTACGCCCTCATATCCCATCAATGCTTGTTATTAATTCAACTTCTTCCCGTAGTTGTGTGCTTTCTCTCCTCTCTCTCTCTCCCTCCCCTTCTGTTGCTTTCTGCAGGTGTTTCTGCCTCTGGAGCTGTGGAAGTCTGGGTCTGTGGTTGCTGCCGCCTGCTGCCCCCGTGCTCCTGCTCTGCACCCGCTGATGCTATTGCTGTTGTTGCTGTTATTAGTATTGCTATTATAATGTTGCTCTTAGTGTTGTTTCTGTTGGTGTTAACATCAATGCCATTACCATATCTATGCTGTATTGAGCTGCTGTATGTTCTCTTTCCTCCTGCTCTCTCTCTCCCGCTCCCCCCTTCCCCCTTCAACCCAACCGGTCGAGGCAGATGACCGCCCACCTTGAGCCTGGTTCTGCTCGAGGTTTCTACCTGTTAAAAGGGAGTTTTTCCTTGCCACTGTCGCATAGTGCTTGCTCATGGTGGGAACTGTTGGGTCTCTGTAAATATAAAGAGTCGGTCTAGACCTGCTCTATTCGAAAAAGTGCCCTGAGATAACTTTGTTATGATATGGCGCTATATAAATAAAACTGAATTGAATTGAATTGAAAGAGGCAGAAAAAAGGCATTGACAAAATGAAAAACCTTGCAGAAAAAAAAAGACCCCAAATCAGAGATGCCGATTCGCACAGGACTAATGTTATCAAAGGACATCTGTGTTTGCCGAAATATGGTAGGTAATTTGCGGTGGAAATTATGGACATGGCAGATTCGCACGGGATTAAGATCACAGACGACCTCCGCAATTATTACAAATTACTAGAGGTCCCCAGGTAATACTAGTCCCGTGCAATAGGGCTATAGTCCTGTTCCTCACTGAAGGTCAGTGTAGTAAGCTTCATAAATAATGTTTTTAGTCCTAGGTTCACTTTCTGCATGGTTCCATGATCAGATGCCCGAACCACCTCAACTGGCTCCTTTCGATGCAAAGGATCATTTCGGCCACTTGTATCCGCGATCTCATTCTTTCGGTCACTACCCAAAGCTCATGACCATAGGTGAGGGTTGGAATGTAGATTGACTGGTAAATCGAAAGCTTTGCCGGCTCAGCTCCCTCTTCAACACAACGGTCCAGTACAATGCCCGCATTACTGCTGATGCTGCACCAATCCACCTGTCCATCTCAGAACAAGACCCTGAGATACTTGAACTCCTTTGTCTGTGGCAGTAACTCACCATCAACCCAAAGGGGTGACAAGGGGCAGCCCTGGTGGATTCCAACACTCACTGAAAACGTGGTTGGACATTGTGCCGAGAATGCGGACGCAGCTCTCACTTTGGTTATATCGGGACCAGGTGGCTTGTAGCAACGACTCCGGTAGCCCATACTCCCACAGTACCCCCACCCCCACCCCACGAGGGACACGGTAGAAAGCCTTCTTCAAGTCAACACACATGTAGACTGGATGGGCAAACTCACATGAACCCCTCAGCAGCAAGGGTAAATAGCTGGTCCACTGTTCAACAGCCAGGACAGAATCCATATTGCTCCTCATGGATCCGAGGTTTGTCAGTTGGTCGGGGTCTCTTTTCCTGCACTCTGGAATAAACTTTCCCGGGAAGGCTGAGCAATGTGATAATTGGAGCACACCTTCCAGTTCCCCTTTTTATCTTTTTAAAGATGGGAACCACCACCCCGGTCTGCCACTCCACAGGCACTGTCCCTGACCTCCGTGTGACACTGAAGAGGCATGTCAGCCAAGACAGCCCAACAATGTTCAGAGCCATCAGCCCCTCCAAGAATCAGCCGCCACCCTGTGGGCCCACCACCTGCAGCGATAGGCACTGGGGTTGGGTGCGTTGTAAGCCGGACGGCAGTCAAAGGTGGGGACCTGGGCATGCCAACACTTGGCATTGCAGACTGGCCCTGGACAACAGAGTGTTAAAAAGCAGACTTCTGTTTTTCTGCAAATCCACCCTAGGAATGGAGTAGCAGTCTGGTTGGAGTGTTGCTGGGGTTTTCTTCATCACCAAAATGCAAAACTACTGAATGTGACACCAGAGGCCTGTACTACGTAGCAGGATTTGAGGTTAGCGAGGTAACTTCAGGTTTAACCCTGGGTTTTCAGTACTACAACGGTGGTTCACTTCTTATCGGGGTAAATCGCCATGGTAACTTATGCTGCACGCCTAACCTGCTCCGGAGGAGATTATGTTCGAGATAACAGATCAGCGCGTACAAAAGCACCACTTACTGAGCAATCAATTCTCTTGGAAAATGGCATCACCAATAGAAAAGAAGTGGAGCTTGGTATGTGGATCGTGAGAAGAACTCTTTTTATATGAGAGATAGTTTCTCGTCGGAGGTACCGACTTATCTGTGTCACCTTCTTGCAAGCAATGTCAAAGCCATTTCATTGTGCTTTTGTATCCCGATATCATCCTACAACAGAGACTGATTGAAGCACTAAAGCTTTGTACTTATAAGTTATGAAAATAAGGCTAATTACCGCTAAATTATGTTTTTATAATAACTTTTTATTTGCTCCCAAGTCCGTCTGACACCGCAAGGGTTGCAGCTGAAAGAATCAGGCTAAAATTATCATACACGCCATAAGAATACATCTAAGCAATACATTACTTACTTAATGGAATCCTACTGACAGGGCAGTGATATTATAAGCCTGTTAATTTGCGCACTCACACAGTCAGCAATGTTTTTGCCAGCTGTCTTCCCTGCGTTTGGCAGTTGTGTTGCTGTGTTCTGTACACACTCATATCCCATCAATGATTGTTACTAACTCAACTTCTTCCTGTAGTTGTGTGCTTTCTCTCCTCTCTCTCTCTCCTTCTGTTGCTTTCTGCAGGTATTTCTGCCTCCGGAGATGTCTGTCTGTCTGGATCTATGGTTGCCCTGAGATAACTTTGTTATGATATGGCGCTATATAAATAAAACTGAATTGAATTGAATTGAATTTAGCCTGGATGATGTTTAAATTCTTCATATTTCTCTAATATTACAGTTTGCTCTTCATATGTAAAGTATGCCGCTCTGCTGCCAGTACACCTGTCATGTGATTGCGCTCATGGCTTGATTGGGAAACCCTGGGCTGTCTTATCGAGTTGATAACCAGCGTTGTGTGACCGCTTAGCGTGATTGCAGTTGTTAGGTTTAGTGAATCCAGATAACAAAAAGATATCCTGGGTATGTTGACCAACAACACAGTAACAGAGACATAAACTGCAGCTGCTCTTAATAGTGCAGGGAGGAGGGCTTTTCCCTAGATGTGAGGGATCAGTGACATGTGTGTATCTAACAAGTGGTCAGAATGGAAGGTCCCCCTCAACCCCTCCCTCCACCCCCAGATTTCACTCAAAACTCAGCCATCTGTTTATCCTGCACCAGTCAGGGACAAAGAGACCAAAACCAGATTAAAACAATACTTTGACCCACTCACTAATCCCAAGATCTGTTTCAGAGCTAGCTAGCTCACTGCAGCAGTGAGGCAGAGAGATTCTGTGCTGACTGAAGCATTTATGGTGAACAAAATGGGCCATAAATACCCATGAGAATGCAGGACAAATATTTACAGCTATTTTATCAGTTTAATCACTGCCAAGCATTTGTGCATTTTGAGAGAGATTATGAGACATGGGAGGCTGACACACTGTTGGTTAATCCTGGGGTTATCCATGTCACAGCCAAGCCAGATGTGATCTAAATAAATAGTACAGATGTCAACCTAAACATAAGACTAAAAATAACAACTAGGGGTTAACTGATGTTTTTTTCAGGGCCGATACTGATTTTTAATAATCAAGGAGACCGATAACCAATATATGGAATTGATTAACATTTGCAGCAAAAATGAAAATCTTCACTACTCACGTTCGGAGGACTGGCATTTTCGCTGCAGCGCCTGATTTGGTATGCAGCTAAAGACTGGTAGATACCAAGTACTGATTCAATCCAGCAATTAAACTGAACTTCACTTTGACCATCAGTTTGGGTCAAAGAACTGAAATAATTAAGAGTGGAGAAATACAAGCTTATATGTGCCAAATATACTTTATTTATTCACTGCTTTTGGTCTTCAGTACAATCAGAGATGCTTGGTTTTGGCCTGATATCTGATTTCATCTGAGCATCACTACAAACAATCTCAGACACTGTTTTCAAATAGTACTAAGTATTATAACCACTACTACTACTACAGCACTTGGTTAAATAAGCATGTTTTGCAGTGCGGCCGAGAGCAAAGAAGACCCTCCCAAATGCCTCTGAATTTGAAGACCCTTGCCAGTCTGGTAGCCATAATCACCTCCTGGGCTCTGCTTCATTGTCCAGGAGCACTGAGCAGAAAAGGCCCCTTGTGCTCCTCAGAGAGATGCCTGTACCCTCTTAGAGGTGCCTTACAATGAGTTCACCACCCGTTGGCTAGCAAATGCATTACCACAATACCCCCATAACACCACATTTGGCCATTAAATGTACAATCTCACATGGTCCCTCCCACTTTCTTAAAGTATAATTCCGGTTTACTACAGTTTGGTTTTTATTTTTGTAGTTTGGCAATCATTCCCATTGGTAATAATACACAAATAGGAATGATTGCCAAAATAATAACAATAATATCGATAAGAATATTATTGAACTGTTCTAAAAAGAAGTCAGGTTAGTCAAACTTATTTGGAGGAGAGAACAAAGGTGAACTTTGACCTACTGTACTTATTATTTACATTTAGGGTGCCAAAACAAAGCTTTGTTTACTTGGGACTGTTCATCACATTACATGTGGTCAACCAAAAAGGGATTCTTCATTCTTGTATTGTTGTATTTGAATAGTCTTTTGAGACCTAATGATCCAGTAATTCAAAAAAAATTGTAAAAAGTAACTGATGGTCTTTCTTGCCCCATCTGACTTTTTCTTAGTGATGTTGCTGTGTTCCCAGATCTCAACAATTAACTTGATGTGTCGATAACCAAGAAAATAAAATCCAAGTTGTAATTAACTGGAATTGTCCTTTAATGTACATCTACAATGACTGCAGTCAGATAAATAATAAAGGACAAGCAGACAACCATTATTGATGGTGTCTTTCTCTCTTTGTCTCACACATTCAGAAGTAATTCACCTGCTGCACATGCAAACACACACTTACAAATGTAAACACACAAACTGTATGGGCATCCAAAAGTAGCTGCTCATGCTGCCTCATCTCCAGCTGGAGAGAGCTGAGTGTCAGCTGTGGGGCAGAGCATCCAACAACCCCCCTTTTGCTCCTGAAAAAAGCGTTTAAACTCCAATATGTCCCCTACTTTAATCCCCTGCAGTGGGAAAACTTAATGACAGCAGATGCAGTGTCTGAGAAAAAGCGAGGGGCTGTGCATGGCCGTGGAGTTTATTGTTTGAAGCTACCAATAAATGGTTAAGTGGGATTTAGAGCCCCTGCAAGGCAAAAGACTAAAGAAAGCTCATTTTCTAATGCCACAGAGCTATTCACTTGCATCTCCAGTGTGCTAATCCCAGGGTCTGTCCTATTATACGTGTTCCTGCTCTACACCCACTGCTTCTATTACTGTTATTGCTCTTATTATTAGTATTATTATTATTATATTGCTATTAATATTATTTCTGTTGATATTAACATCAATACCATTACCACAACTATTACTTTACATCTCTATGTGGAACTGTATTGTGCTGCTATGTCCTCTTTCCTCCTGCTCTCTCTCTCCCGTTTCCTCCCTCCCCCTTCAACTCAACCAGTCGAGGCAGATGACCGCCCACCCTGAGCCTGGTTCTGCTCGAGGTTTCTACCTGTTAAAAGGGAGTTTTTCCTTGCCACTGCTGCCTAGTGCTTGCTCATGGTGGGAACTGTTGGGTCTCTGTAAATAAAAAGAGTCGGTCTAGACCTGCTCTATACGAAAAAGTGATATGGTGCTATATAAATAAAACTGAATTGAACTGAACTGAACCTGAAGCTGGGTTTAAAATCCTAATGTGTAAATCTGATTCCAAAGTAATATCGTCTCTTTAAAACACAACATTAATATCATAGATTTCATATATTGTAGTGGTCAAAAAGGACTGTAAAAACAAATGTGACATTTTTAACAACATTAATATTTACTCACAAAGCATTGTGAGAATGATCAGTTCTCAGCATCTTTACTTGCACTTGACAAGAAATGCTCACAATAGGCACCATCTCACCATCTGAGAGACGAATCTAATAATCACCTCTCATACAGTGTCGAGTTTCTAAAGCCTGTAAATCCCCCAACTCCCACCCCCACCCTATGGCCCATTAAGGCTCATTATGTGCCCATTTTACACCTGGTGACCTCTGACCTACTCAGTACTGTGCTGTGCTAAGCAGCTCCCCGGGGACATGAGCAGACGGACAGACGGATGACGCTGTTCATACTCTAACTGCATGGGTGCATTCATCGGCCTCACACAGAACACACACTGCAAGACTACAGGCGGAAAGCTTCTTCTATCAAAAAATGTCAACTTTTTGGGAACTAAGGAAAAGCAGCATTTTTGACATTATCCAGAGTTTTTAAAGGTTTTTATGAAAATAAAGATTTGTAAAATGTTCTTAGCCCATGGAAGGCCATCTATTCCTCAAACTTTTTGCTTGCATGAAAATCACAAATTTGGAAACTGAAAACCCTAGGTTTTTACCAAATATCAGAGTAGAATAACTAGGCATTTTTCATGTTACTTGTACATATTATGAGAATAACACCAAAAACACTTGTATTTTAAAAAACTTTTAAAAATGAGCAATGATCAAACTACAGTTTGTAAAATTGAATAAATGGCTATTACTTTTATTGGCTAATTATGTACTATAACTTTTGGAGACAAAGTATAACAAATCAAATTAAACTAGTACACCATGCACTGGGTTATTGACTACAGTTTTATGCAGGTAATTAGTTAATGTCATACCCTTTATATTGTGGTAGCTCTTCTTTTAAAAGGGGCACTACACTGATGTTTTAAGTCAATTTACTCAGCATGAGGAGTACTACTTAGCCTTAGGTTTAACAAAACACGCTTTCATGTTGCATTACGGGGAATGTAGGATCCAGTGTTTTAGGAACTTGACCCATACAAGATTCTAAAGGTTTGGATATCTTGGCCTCTGTTTCATTGATTTTGACCATTCTTTCAAGTCTCCCAACTTTATGGAAGTGCAATATTAAGTCATTGTAGTGTCCCTTTAATATATTTGGACGTATTAGGCAATTGAAAATCAAGGAGTTCCCTGCGCGCTCTGCATTATCACTATGTTACCTCATAGGTGTCATATGCTGCCAGATACACTTCAACACGAGGGTGACAACACATCAAATTACACATACATTAAGAGGGGAAAAATCATCAAATTTATCAGTTAACACACAATATAAATAACACTATAAACAACAATTGAACAACTTGAACAACCAATTAATAATAAATCACATCAAAGTTTTGGCTGTGCATGCTGGGTCCTAGGCACATTGCATTGCTAGGGACTCACTGTTACTGCTCACTATCAGTGTCAAAGATGAGAGCTGTCCATGCAATCAACTAGCTAGCTAAGTTGGCTAAAACACAAAATTGGCTTAGCTATCATTAGCAAAAATGATAGCTAAGCCAACTTAGCTATCATTTCCATTCAGAGTGGGAGGAGGATGCGAGGGAGGGAATGGCAGAGGATCTACAGGAGCAACTGACAAAGAACACTGACGCATGTGAGAGTTTTTCTCTCCAGTTTGATGCATCAACTGATATAGTGGATGTGGCACAGTTATATGTTTTCATCAGAATGGTTTTTGGAAATACAAGTGCAAAAGAAGAGCTAGTCAGCACTTTGCTATTGAAAGGACACGCTAGAGGCGAAGATATTTTCCACACTTTCATGGAATTTATTAATAAGAGTCAATTGCCCCTCTTTAAGCTTATCTCCATCACAACGGATGGTGCTCCAGCAATGGTTGGCCGCACTAATTGGTTCACTGCATTGTGCAAACAAAGTGAATCTTTCCCGGACTTCCTTAATTATCATTGTATAATTCACCAGCAAGCATTGTGTGGAAAGATTTTAAACATTAAAGAAGTGATGGACGTTGCAATGAAGATTACGTGTTCCGTTTGGGTCAGGAGTCTACAGAGAAGGCTATTCTCTGCTCACTTGGAGGACACAGGCGTAGAACACACACTTTTGGATTTAGCATTCCTGACAGATCTCACTGACCTGGTCAACAAACTTAATTTAGAGATGGGGGGGTAAGGATAAACATGTAATCAACACGATCAGTTCTGTCAAGTAGGCTGCAGTGTTGTTCTGCCTGCATGTGCGGAACTTCCCTCACATGCAGGCTTCAACGTCAGGGCAGAGAGAATGTGCAGCTTGACAGTCCCATTATAAGGAGCAAATTCAGAGCTCTTGTCAGAATTTAAGAAGCGCTTTACTGACTTTGCATCAGCTAAGCCTGTTGGGAGCTATCTGTGTTTTCCATTTGGTGCAGGTATTGATGTGGATTGCATTGCCTCCAAAATAGTATCACAGTTCCACCTGGACAGCTCTGCTGCTAAGATTGAGATTCTCACACTGCACAATGACATTGGGATCAAATCCAGGGCAACACCTGGCATGAATGGAGAGTTCTGGAACCTACTGATGGAACAAGTGTCCCAACCTCAGATGATGCGCCTTGAACTTGACAGCCCTTTTTGGATCAACCTCTTTGTGTGAGCTTTTTCTGCCTAAGGCTGGAGATAGGTGTCAGAAAACAGAAAGTGAAAACTAAAGCTTTACATTATCTCACAAGGTCAATTTCTAGTGAAGGAAGTCACCCTAAAATGAAAAGAGTCCTTGTTTTACTGGGTATCCCTCCAGGCTCCCTGGTCCCTGACTTCACCCCAAAGCCTTATAAACAAATCCCATTTAAAAAAAATACACTTCATCAAGGCTGTTACTAGCTCACAACTAGGGCTGCCAAAATTAGTCGACTATCAAAATCGTCGACGATTAATTTAATAATCGACGTCGTCGTTTATTTTTTGAAGCTTTGTTTTTCTCTCAAAACTGCCGCTGTACCTTCCGCTGCCTTGTCTGCCTTTCTGTCCTTGACGCACATGCGCAGTAGTGGTAATCGGGGTCAGCCGTGATGTCACCGGAAAAGTTATGCCCAGTATCAACAGTATCATGGCTAGCCGCAAACGGAGCATTTTATCAAAAGAAATGAAAAGAATGTGCAATGCAAAATCTGCAAGGCAGAACTTGCCTTCCATGGGAGCACTACAGCGATGCACGAGCATTTGAAAAGAAAGCACGTTGTTGTAGCTGAATCTGATTCAATTTCTGACGAAGAGGGACAGTTAGCTGCTAACATTAACGTCAACAGTGAGCTACTTACTTATATTGATAGCTGTAAACGTTAACATTAACGATGACGATTTCATCAGCCTTAGCACACATATGTTATGTGTTTGCTGTAACGTTATAACAGTGATGTCATGTTTGAATAGGAAATGTGATAACGCTAATGTTTTATAACGCTACGTTACAGTGCTAAAAAAATACGTTCCTCTTCAATGGACAACTTTGTTACCAAGGCAACAACATGCACACCTGGGCAGGTAAATGTCCTGACTGAAGCAATCTTGAACATGTTGGTGACGGACATGAGACCCCTGTCCATGGTTGGCGATGAAGCTGCTACAAGCTGCAAAGTTCATTAAAAGTTGAATGGACTGTCGTCTTAATTGTCTTTATTTTTTAGTTAGCACATACCTTAAACACTTCAAGCTGGAAGCTAATGATGGTTATATAAGAGCAGCTGCATGCTGGTACGATACGCTGCAATTTAGGTATGATCCGATTAGTCGACTAATCGCAAAAATAATCGGTGACTAGTCGATTATCAAAATAATCGTTTGTGGCAGCCCTACTCACAACAACCACTTTTTCTGCCTTCTGGATGTAAGTTGCTGTATTGTGATGAGGTATTATCATTATAACACATTACTGACCAGCCTTTCTTAATAACCTCATATCTTGAACTGTTAAATACCCTCAAGTTGAACCCTTAGACTTAAATATTTAGGTTAAGCCTTAGGCTAAGTTACATGCTGCAGAGTAGATTTCACTTAAGCCTACTTATTTCGCATTTTCTTGGTATTTTTTTCAGGGGATATAGCCTAATTTGCATCAGATACAGCACAGGCTATTTTGCACCCAGTGTCTTGATTAATTATTTAATTGCTTAATGTATTCTTGTTTTTAGTGATCTTGTACATACATATGGTTACACAAAACCCCTCTGAGTACAGACCAAAACCCTTTAAATAGTGTTACATTTTGTAAGAACATGTTAACCCCCTACTAGGGAATTATTTGACTATAATGAGAACACTGAGGGAATATCAAGGAATTCAATAGTGAAAAAATTACTAAATAAACGGAATATACATATACGGAATATATATATATACATATATATACAAACACACTGGGGATTACAGTGATTTCTAACCATTAAGGAATTCACAGACATAACCTACACTAAATTTGAAAGGAATACCTAAACGTAAAATAAAAAGGCCTAGCCTAAAGTCACTGTAAATGTACCATTTAGTTACCACACAGGCTAACAACTTATTATAATATTGTAGGTATATTGCAATGACTTGGAGTAAAGGAATTAAGTAGCCTAGAGGCACTTCAGAAACAGTGGTTTCGTCACAAAAAATAACAATACATTCATGATAAGGTTGCAATAAATTTACCAGAACAGACTAACTTTAAGTGACATAAAAGTCACTCTAGGACCTAACTAACTTAGATTATTTGAATATTGCAGTGATTTCTTTCGAAGTCGGAGACACGTAATTCATGTCAACAGAATCGCAACGCAGAGCTCGCCACGTCCAGTGTACGCAGTACAAAAACAGCCATGTAAACCCTGATATTTTAGAGAAAAACACGAAAAATAAACAGACTAACCTCGAAGAGAAACGGTCACAGAAAGTGTTGACTCACACTTAGACGGCGTTAGCTAGACCGACAGTCCCGCGTAGTGCATGTTGTTTGAGAGAGGAAACTACAGACGGAAAACACACGGTCGCTTCTGTTGTCGCTCCGTGCTGCTACCGCCTCCCTTTGCCTAATTTGCATGTCAATAGACTCTGTCAATAATAAGAGGAAGGAGAAACAGTACAGCTACAGTCAAACTTTCTCCTCAAATGAAATTAATTCCGTTCCAAAATTATTCCCCCCTTTTGACCCTTGGCTGCAGAGCCGAGTAAGTCTTTGCCTCAAAAGCCTAGTTTCTCCAGCAAGGTAATTACTAGCCATTAGACAGGCAAAACAAGCTTTCATTTTATAGCCTAATAGAAGTGTAACCTTGGTTACTGTACACATTATATTTTGGGTTATTTTAATTACTTAGGTTTATCACACTAATTTATTGAGCTGTACAGTATACTCTGGTAAGATGTCAGTAGGAGTAACTAATTCCACAATATTACTTGGACTTATTATTGGACTTGTGTTATTTGTATACTTATATGTGTGGCATTTAAGTTCATGTCCTCTTTGGTTAAGAGTAGTTCCTACCTGCCGTTGTTTGTCGTGGGACAGTTGTGGGTGTGGGAGATGTAGAGTGCAACAGTCGCAACAGTAGAGTGGAGTGTGTAGGCTACTGTCTTGCTGTGTTGGTGAATTTATGGAAGATTATTAAGGAAGAAATTGTAGCCGTTTATTACCTACAGGCATTAAGGGCTGGAGAACGCTACTAACCCAGAACCCAGGGCTACAGAATCACAATGAGTGTATTAACGATTTTGGCATGTAAACTGCTATCTAACCCTTAAGTGTTGTATTAAAAATAGTACAAGAAGTAGGCTAAAGAAGTAAATGATAGTACAAGAAGTAAAGAAGTAACAACTCAAATTGTCTCAGATATTCCAGTGATTTAATATTGCACATGAAAATTGGAAACATGCGAGAGACAGATTCAGGTCAGTCAAAATTGATGCAGCAGTTTGAGATATCCTGACATTCATTCCCCATGGGTCAAGGTAAATAGTGGCAATTTACCTCAATTGGCCATGCATCCATGCTACATAATCATTTTATTCAGTTGCTGATTAAGGTCCTTTTGTGCAGCTTCAATCTTGCAGTGTCTCCTGATCTCTAGGCTATTTTCCTCTTAAATCAATACATAAAGACATATAAGCAGTAACTGATTCTGTGACCATGTCCATATCTGCATCCTGAAAGAAAATGTCCCAGTTCATGCAGAGAAAGCATCCTCTCAGCTCCTCTGTATGGTCACTGGACCACACATTTACAGTCTTAATTACTGGTTTATTGGACGTAATAGGTGGAGAGCAGTTGGATGACATAATGATTAGAATTATTACCATTAGTAGGCCTAGCTCTGGCTGTAGGCATCCTTAATATTACCATAGCACTTCTCGAGAGTGTTGTCTTTAATAGTTTAATAGTTGTAAAGTCCAATCAAAACTTTCATAAATGGTCAGATAATCATGAAGTAACGAAGGACTACATTGTAACTACTCAGTATGATGTACCACTTTACTTGGGGGTGCATAAATGAATTAGTAATGAATGAGCGCTTACTAGTTCAGAGCTAATCAAGAACGACTTATGAAGAAAGTGGTCGTTATTCCGATTCACGGATACTTAGAAACTAATCATTACCTAATGATTCATTAATATAGTATCTCTCAGTCTGTTCTCTAGTAACTCAACATTATCTACATTATATAGTCCTCAATTTTGAGTTATTCAGGAACTATTCATTAACAATTTATTAATTATAAGGTCATTCCTGATTCGTTCCTCTCTCATTCCTTAGTAACTACTCACATTTTTGGGTACCGTATTGTTAAGTGTTACCCGCTGTTCAATCTGTACACAGACCTAAAAATTTTAGGTGGCAAACTGCTTACACAACTTTAAAGCAATCGTAAATATTAAAGCAGGCGACATATAAACTGTGAATCTGATAAGCATTCCCATAGGTAAATGTAAAACAAAAAGTAAAGAATTCCATTTTATTAGTTTGTTTATTCAGTTGATTATTAGTTCATGATTGAAATATAGAATAGACAGCAGAATCAACAGACACAAAATAACTCTAATAGAGTTAATTTCAACACTTTCAAAGAGGGGTCCACTCCCTACAGAGTGAATTTAACACTTTTGAAAGTGTTGGCATTTTTACACTATAAAAGAGTTTATATCAACTCTTTGTGTAGTTGAAATTTAACACTAACCAGAGTAAAATTTCCTCAACACCAATGCGTAGTGTTAGAAATTAATTCTCTCATAGAGTAAATCATTAACACTCATAGTGTGATTTGCATACTATAAAAGGAGTTTCATTAACACTATAAAGTGTAAATATGCTACTTTGCAATTAAAGTATTAAAATACTAAATTAAAAATCTAAAATATAAGAACGATATACGAGTTTATTGCTTTATAGATTTTTTGATTTTTTTCAAATGCGCACCACATTTACTAACCTCACTTTCCTAAATATAAGAATA
The DNA here is from genome assembly GCA_005408345.1 of Macquaria australasica. Classification (NCBI taxonomy): domain Eukaryota; kingdom Metazoa; phylum Chordata; class Actinopteri; order Centrarchiformes; family Percichthyidae; genus Macquaria; species Macquaria australasica. Next base: position 26,340 of record SEMN01001635.1, read on the forward strand.
GGGCGCTATGTATGTTCTTTGATCGATCTCATTAGAGCACTGCATGTCAAATGGTCTGAAATGAGTCAGTTCATCCACGCCAATGACAGGGAACTCATCCATTTGGTATTCGATACAGTATGCATTTAAGTGGTCATCATAGTACATTGTTTCTACGTTACAGGCTATTATGAAAGCACAGTCTTGGTATATTATTATATCACAGATCTCTTTGAACACAGGTAGATCATCGTTAGATTCAGTGCATATGAACAAATCAACCTGATACTCAGTACCATAATGTCTGGCCCAGTTAGTACTTGAAACACTAGCACATGCTTCTAAAGATAAGATGTTCAACTACAGTGATAACTACATTAAATGAAAAACAATTTCCACAAAAAACTACAAACTTTCTTGAAGGAACTCCTCGAACTGAAAGACTCTCCACTTTAGCCAGCATGTCCTGTAAAAGGATATACATTTGTTAATCCAGCCAGGCTAACACTGTCCAAATAGGAGCCAGAGTCATAATACCAAGACATTGCTTACCACATGAATGTGAAGAGGATTATTATGAAAACTCAAGTGTCAGAATGTTGGAGATCTTTAATGTGACACTAACAGAGTTGATTTCAAGAAATCAGTTATAACACTCCATTATGACACCAACTGTTTAAAGATACAGTGTGAAATCTAACAGATTTGACAACATACGGAGTTAGATCAAATCCTAGTAGAGTTAGAGAGATAGTGCTGAGACAGTGGCAGACATTAAACACACTTCTGAACTACTGTACAGCTGCCCTTTTTTGATTTAAACAAAAACTAACAAAAATAAAAAAACACAGCAGGAAGTTGTGGCAAGAATAAAACAAAGGACCTCAAATACAATTTGAGGAGGAGAATGAGGAGGAGATCATGTTAAGGAGCAGAGTGTGTGTGTGATTCACTCCCACAGATTTTAGAGCAAAGACCACTGAAACCTGATCAGTGTAATCTTTCAACCTAGAGCTCCAACATGAAGCCAAGAGTGATATGTCAGCTGACAGCGGCTTTAGTTCAGTCACACTAACCCTGCTGAGGTAAATGTGCTTTTCTTGCCCACTTCACTGGCTCTGACCTTTGATGTTCAGCAGAGAGCTACTAAACAAAAGCAGTAAAGATGTTTTCATTTCTCTCGTCTCAAATTCCAGAGCAGGAATCTGATCCTACATTACCTCATAACCTTCTGCTTTGACTATTGATTTTTGCCAGAGGAAACTTTTGTAGTGTTTTTAGCTATTGAGGGTAAATAACGTCAACCTCTGGAATGTGATACATGGTGTTATCTATACTGCTGGTCAATAACACTCTGTCACAAGGTTAGATAAAGCTTGAAACATGAGGAGGACGAACAGCCATATGTCACCATTGTATATTAGCAGGTTTCTCCCACACTAACACTACAAACAAGGCTGATGTTACAATACAAATGGTCTTATGGGCTTCTGCATTCTCTAAATGATAGGATCTGTGTGTTAAGTTTGACAAACACACATTGTGTTGCTTTAAAGGGTCGTGGTGTGTTTCATTTAAGCCCACAACATACAAACATTTTTGGGCCCTGTCAAGAACTAGATTTATGAGAGTGGAGTTTGTGGGGTGTAAAACCAAAACAATGAAATGCTCCATAGAATTAATAGGAACTGCAGCATTGGTGATAATTCTCTGTAGGTTCATCATCACAAGTGACACCTTTACATACTTATATTTATAATATAAATGTATAATATTAATATTTATTTGTACAGCTTTATAAAATAATGGAGGATGCCCAAAACATTTGTAGTTAGTAGTTAGCTACTAATAAAAGTTTTCAAAGATTTAAATACACAGCTTAATTATAATTTAAAGGGCAATATGATTGAAAATGGCTGAAAATGTAATTCCAGAATGACTTTGCCCCTTAGTTTGCCCCTGCCTAGGGCCAGCTATGCCTGCATAAGAGGTCCCATAAATCTGACAGAGCTGTATTTTCTCTTTGAGCAGCAGTATGTTAAGATGTTGAGTTCAGGGGACAATCAAGGCAGCAGACTTTCTGAATAAGCCTGTTTTGTCATTTCCCACCTGTATGTTTTACTGATGTAAACTGTTGTTTACTTAATAGTGTGCAAACAACAGGATTCACAAAGTTGGAAATGACCTGATTTTACCTGAGACTGTACCACAATGGTATCAGCCTGAAGAAGTTTGGTAACCACATAGTGCCATCGTGTGGTGAGATGAGTTAATAACACCATTAAAATATTTTTGATATGAGGATCTTGTCTGTCTTGCCTACAGCAGCTGAGCGCTCTGCTATTGTAACATTTTATCATCCTCCACCAGTTACTATCCATAACATACAGATTAAACAAGTTACATATTACAAATATGTAGAAATGAATGTGAATGCTACCATATTTTGGAGAAGGCATATAGATTACATCTGCAACAAAGTAAAAAAAAAAGTAAAAAGTATTTATTTTTTTGAAGAAGGTAGTGTGGAAAAAATGGACTGATTATGCTATTATTTTCCCAATCTTTATATGCAATATAGGATTATAGCTTTCTGTTCGTAAAACTAGATCGCCTAGATGGCTGCAAATATGCAAATATGCAGATTTTTGGTCAACCACTTGACTCAAGTTTTCAACCTTCCTATCTTAAGAGATTGGCATATACTCTTTTTTTCTCAGTTTTGTTTATTTGGCTTTCAAGAAGTCACATTGGATTTTCACATATCAATATAGTATCAGTAGAATATATACATACACTCTCTCTCTCTGTGTGTGTGTGAGTGTGTCTCTCTATATATCTATATCTATATACAGATATAGATATATAGATATAGACATATAGTGTTATATAGCATAAGTGTCCTCAGTACAAATACAGGAGATCCATTAACAAAAACAAATACATTTTAGAAAAAGACATAAAATTATAACAAACCAGAGAATAGTAAATTAAAAACATACACAACAGCAGCTGAGGTCACCACCCAAATGGTAACATAACTAAGTAAATCAAACCACAAATGCACAACATCACACTTTAAAATATGACATGCAAACAACGTTCTCTCTGGCACGGACGCGAGTGGCAGCCTCTCCAGTAGCTCTGTCCTTGTAGTGTATTATTTTACTCTCTTTTTCAACTTTGCTTTCACTTTTCTACTGCACGTAATGTGTAGATCTCATTTTTATCCTATTGATATGACTTCTTATCTGCAAGACGGTAGCGGAAACCTTGTTTATTCAAAGGAACAACTGCTCTCACTCTGAACAATGGGACAAGCCAGCAATGTTTACACCATACCAGAGGAATTGAGGCGCAGTTACTGGGGCAGCAGAGCCAGCGCTAAGCTAAAGGCTAAGCTAATGGCAAAGCGGTGGAGGTACAAGCCCTCTATTCCATCAGAAGTGATGGGGAACGTGAACTGGCTGCCCTGGTGAGAAACCAGAAGATCTACAGGGAGTGTAGTTTACTGTGTTTCACGGAAACGTGGCTAACCGGCAACACTCTGGACGCTAATGTGGATTTACCTGGATTCACTACTGTGAGAGTGGACAGGGACGGGGGAGCTAAGCAGCAAGCACAAGGGAGGGAGACTCGCCCTCTTTGTTAACATCAGGTGGTGCAACCCAGGACATGTAACTGTTACGGAGACTATATGCTGTCGGGACATCAAGCTGCTGGCAGTGAGTCTCTGACCACATTACGTGCCCAGGGAGTTCTTGCACGCTATTGTTGTTTGTGTGTACATCCCTCCACATGCGCATGACGTCATCCACTCCACTATTGCGAGGCTACAAACACAACACCCTGAGGCCTTCATTGTGATTTCTGGAGACTTCATTCATGCCACACTAGACTCTACACTCTCTGACTTTTACCAGTTTGTGAATTGCCCCACCAGGAAGAACAAGACAATAGACCTCCTGTATACTAATGTGAGGGACACATACAGTGCCACCCCCCTGCCCCCACTGGGGAAATCTGATCATAATCTGGTCCTTCTTCAGCCCCAGTACAAGCCATGTGTACTAAGGCAACCCACAACCACACGCTCCTTCAGGAAATGGTCTCCTGAGGCAGGGGAGGCTCTGAGGGACTGCTTTGAGTCTACTGACGAGTGTGCTGCAGGAACCACATGGTGAGGACATCGAGGGGGTCACACACTGTACCACTGACTACCTTAACTTCTGCATGGATGTTGTCGTTCCCATCAGGACTGTACGCTGCTTTCCAAATAACAAGCCCTGGATTACCAGCAACGTCAAGGACCTCCTCAATAAGAAAAAGAGGGCGTTCAAAGACGGAGACCGAGCAGAGCTCAAGCACATTCAGAGGGAACTCAAGGTCCAGCTGAGAGGCAATGGAGTCATACAGAAGGAAGGTGGAGCAGAGGTTGCAGGATAACAACATCAGGGAGGTCTGGGACAATATGAAAACCACCACAGGTTGCAAAAAGAAGGGAAGTAGCACAGCAGACAGGGATGGGGTGAGAGCAAACCAGCTCAACCACTTCTTCAACAGGTTTGACAGCCCAGCCCCTGCTGCTACAGCCTGCCTTACCCCCTCACCTCCCCATCATCATCAGTTACAGTTATACCCCTCTCCCAGGCTGCCATTACTGACAATATAACCCCCTCGCCCTCCCCCTCACCATAGATCTAGTCAGAGGAGAGCTGAGGAGACTCCATCCCAACAAGGCAGCTGGACTGGACAGGGTGTGTCCAAGAATGCTCATGGCCTGTGCTGTTGAACTGGGGAGCCCCTTCAACATGTCTTCAACCTGTGCCTGCAACTGGGGAGGGTCCCTGTACTGTGGAAGACATCGTGTCTCATCCCAGTTCCAAAGAGGGCACACCCCAGTGTGCTGAATGACTTCAGGCCAGTTGCTCTGATGTCACACATAATGAAGACCCTGGAATGGCTGCTGCTCCATCTCCTTAGACCCCAGGTCCGCCATGCACTCAACCCACTGCAGTTTGCGTACCGGGAGAAGGTGGGCATGAAGATGGAAGAGGTCATCCTCTATCTGCTGCATAGGGCTTACTATCACCTGGACAAGGGGAGCGGTGCTGTGAGGATCATGTTTTTTTTATTTTTCCTGCGCCTTTAACACCATCCAGCCCCTCCTACTGAGAGACAAGTTGACAGAGATGAGGTTGTACTCACATCTGGTGACCTGGATCACGGACTACCTCACGGAGAGACCACAGTATATCAGGCTGAGAGACTGCTCCTCGGAGACTGTGGTCAGTAGTACTGGCGCACCACAGGGGACTGTGCTCTCCCCTGTCGTGTTCACCCTTTACACTTCTGACTTCAAGTACAACTCCACAGTCATGCCACATGCAGAAGTTCTCAGATGACACTGTGACTATGGGGTGTATTAGGGGTGGACAGGAGGGTGAGTACAGGAGCCTGGTAGAGGACTTTGTGACGTGATGCAGGTCGAACCATCTACAGCTGAACACCTTCAAGACCAAAGAGATGGTGGTGGACTTCCGGAGGACCAGGCCCCATCTGAAACCGGTCTTCATTGAGGGGGTCGATGTGGAGGTGGTCAGGACCTACATGTACCTAGGGCTGCACCTGGACGATAGACTGGACTGGTCAGTGAATACTGACACTCTTCATAGGAAGGGGCAGAGCCGGCTCTATTTCCTAAGGAGACTGGGGTCCTTCAACATCTGTAGGAAACTACTGCTGATGTTTTACCAGTCGGTCGTCGCCAGCGTTCTCTTCTATGTTGTGGTATGCTGGGGAGGCAGCATTAAGAAGAGGGACGCTATACGGCTGGACAGGCTGGTGAGGAGAGCTGGCTCTGTGATTGGCACAGAGCTGGATTCCCTTATGTCAGTGGCAGAAAGAAGGACCCTAAATAAACTGTTGTCCATTATGGACAATGCCCGCCACCCTCTGCACAGCACATTCACTAGGCAGAGGAGTAGGTTCGGTGGCAGACTACTATGGCAAGCCAGAGGGATCAAATTACATCAGTCGGCACACGTCCCTGGTACATAAAATGGCATAAAATACAGTGTCCTGACGGTTTTTACGCCGTTTTAATTTACAATGCCGCTTTTTACCCCATTACATTTTAAAATGCTGCTTTTTACGCCAGTAAAAACCATGCAAAACGCCGCTTTTTACAGCACTCTAGTGAGGTACATTAGAACGCCGCTTTTTACGCGCCTTAAAACCTGTCCAAGACGCACGTTATTTATGCCGTTTTCTTGCATGGTAATGAGCCCTTCCTCCTGTTTTACATAGCCAGTAAATTCAGAGTTTTTATAACCAGTTGGTGAAGAGTAAAGCCAGACCAAAGGAACGCATCGATGAAAGATGCTTGCCATTGCTAGGCTGTCGATCTGTGTTGTCTTTATAAATTGTACAGTATTCAGATTCAGAGGATTATCACAGCGAACCCCCTTTTGGACATTCTCCCTGAACTGGCCCCTGGGGGTGGTGGAGGAGGTACTTTTAGAAACTCTGGATATGAATGGAATATCAGTACAATACTGTACAATTTATAAAGACAACAGGTAGGGTCAACGTCACCATAAATTCTAGAAAGCCTAACCTTAGTTAAATGAGTGCATTGAAGGATTTTACACAGACCGTGTCTAGCACAAATGGACGACGAGTGAACCTGACGTAGGATTGAGATTTCCACATCTAAATCACCCTCCCACTGAATTTTGATACTGCGCAGCGAGGTGGCATGTAATGAATGGATCAGGAAATATAAATGGTGGATCATGCCCTTAGTAGTGGGCAATGAGACTGGGAAGGAGCAATAGCTGTACTTTCTGTACTTTCTGTGTTAGGAAAATGGGAGTTGGCATCAAGGATCTGCAGATCTGTAAGAACCTAAACAAATGCTGTGTGGGGAGGTGAAATTTGTCAGAGTTGCTTGAAAGATGCAAATGTATTATCAATATATAGGTCTTTCAGTGTATTGATACTGACATCAGACCATGAGGAAAATGTACCGTCCATGATAGAGAGCCACTGGTGCTAAAGGGGAGAAGGCCTGTAGACCAAAGTGGAGCCTGTTGTTTCCAGATTCTCAGGGTCGATCTAACTGACATTTTTAGAGTAGGGTGAGGAAGAAAGGTTGATTCGGGTGTGAATGAGGGCTGTGAGGCTGTTGATTTCTCCAAATGGATCCAATGGTGTCCCACCCTAAGGTTGGCAGCCCAGTAGAAAAACCTAAAATCAGGTAAAGCCAAACCCCCGAGGGTCTTTGACCTCTGCAGCAGAACCCTGCGAAGCCTGGGGACTTTCCCATTCCAGATGAACAGAGGCGTTAAACTATCAATTTTGTGGAAAAGGGATTGGGGTAGGAAACTTGGTTGACACTGGAGAAGGTAGGAGAGTTTTGGGAGGGGTGTTCATCTTAACAGACTAAACCAATGCTGCAAGGGATAAGGGCAATAATGATAACAGTTCAGTCAGGAGAGACTTCAGTATAACAAAATTTATTGACACAGCATAATAAAGATGAGAAATGTGAAGAGTCTTCGGCGATTAGTCCCCATCGTGACATCATCATATTTTAAGGGGGTAGTGGAACTGTGAGCAGTAGGATACCCCCCAAAGAAAGAAAAGAGAAGAAACAAACAACATGACCGACACCGTGTGATTTGATCCATACCTTACCAGGCACGGCAGATATCTAATAAAATATGAATGAGAAAATTAGACAGAGAAATGCATAGCTGATAAGGAAACATTTTGTGATGGTTAAGCATAATTGTTATTATTATTATTATTATTATTATTATTATTAGTTATTTTATCAGATGAAGCCATGATGAGGTCGCAATGACCACGTGCGCTGCATGAGGTTGCTTGACCTTGAATGCTGCTGGTTCCGTAGACCACGTGTGCTGCCTGAGGTCGGTTGACCTTGAATGCTGCTGGTCCCGTAGACCACGTGTGCTGCATGAGGTCACTTGACCTTGTGTGCTGCATGAGGTCACGTTGACCTAGTGTGCTGCTAGTCACGTTGACCACGGGTGCTGCATGAGGTCACAAAGACCATGTGACTGAGCGCTGTCATGTTGACCCTAAAACTGAGTTTGGTCAGTTGACCGATAAAATGTTGCAACCTATATGACCTATATGTCTTCCATAAGTGTATGTGCTCTAAATAAGCGTATGTGGTGCAGGGTGTGAGTGGTGCAAAATGCTAGGTCAGCCAAGATCAGTAATGAAAATAAACAATAGCACTGTGACAGCCATAAAAAGGAAAACCACCACCAGTTATATGAAAGCTTACCAGGGAATTAGGGCTTCAGAGATCTTTGATTTGCAAGGACAGCGCTGACATCAGGGCAAATATAAGAGGTGTAGGCTGAAGATGACCAACACCCCAATTGTTGCAATTAGAAGTTGCTAGAAGATGGAAAGGGGGGACTCGTGTTGGTAATGGGCTGGTCTCTGGACAGGTGCTCTGGAAATTCTGGAAATTGAAACAGGAAAGTGAATCAGCTAGAATATTTAGATGTCTGGGCACGTGACGGGCCGTAATGATGAAGTTGTGCGTGAAATAGATGACCATGTGATGTTTCTCATGAAAGGCATGATATCTTTAGATGAGGAGCACCCTCTATTGATGATGCTGACAACTGCTTGGTTATCACATATCACTGAGATGCGTTTGCGTTTCCAATGCTGGCCCCAGACATGGCATGCTATAGCAATGGGGTAGAGCTCATACAGCGCAGAAGACTGATCGAGACAGAAGAAGGAGGAAGGCCAGTGGCTTGCAAACCACTGCCCTTGAAAAAGAAAACCAAAACCCACGGATGGAGCAGCATCCGTGAAAAACAAGAGAATTGGAGGACTGCACCAGCTCATCATAGAAGAAAGTAATGCCGTTCCAGTGATCGAGCAGATGGGACCAGAAGCGCAAGTTGGACGGCACCCTTCATCTAGAGAGATGAAATTGTGCAGATTGGGCACGGAAGACACCATGTGCAGTAGACGGGAGATGAAGGAGCGCCCCTGAGGGATGACTCGCATGGCGAAGTTAAGGTGCCCAAGGAGGGAGAGCAATTGTTGTTTTATTATGTTCAGGACTTAGTGATATCGCGGATGCTCTGTAACTTATTGACTGGGAGGGATGCTTTCATTTCGATGGAATCCAGTGTGATGCCAAGGAACTCCAGGTGTGTGTCTGGGCCTATTGTTTTCTCATCTGACAGGGGGTGACTGACCCAAAAACCCTGAGAAAGCCCTGTGAGAAGATGGTCGACAAACACAGAATCAGGGTGAGAAGAAAGTTCTGCTGCCAGAGATTGCACATTTATTGGTGTGGAGGGATGGTTGTTTAGAATGTTTTTGAACCACGTCAGTTCTCTTGCCGTGGAGGGATCTGGGATGGAATGATGCGCCGGGGGCAGAATGACCGGGGATGCACATGTTAAGGAAGGCCATCGAGGCAGATCTGCCACGACAAGCCATCTAGGCAGCAGGGAGAGGACCCAAATGCAGACAGGCGAGGAGGCTGAATAAGTCCAAAGATTTATTAACTACAAAATAAACTTACAAAAAAAAAAACTCAGGAACTGATACGCAGGAAAACACCAGGAACATGACACGAAGAGACGACCAACAACATCATGAACATCAAGAACATCAGAACATCAGGATCATCAACAACATAAACCACATCAATGACACAACAGAGAACAAAGGGAGAGGACCGGTATATATAGGGAAGGAGTTAACGAGGGAAACAGAAACAGGTGAGAACAAGACACAGGTGAACCTAATCAAACTGGAGGGAAAACAACGACAGGAAATACCAAGGCACACAAGGAAACACGAACAGGGACTTCAAAATAAAACAGGAAACAAGACCAAAACACAAAGTCCAAACAAGAGTCCTTCGTGGACCACGACAGTACCCCCCCCCTTAAGGGACGGATCCCAGATGTCCATCAGGGAGCACCAACTTAGGTGGGCGGAGGGGGTCCCGGAGGAGGGACCCAGAAAAAACCAGACCCGGGGCTGGACAGGACCTCTCAGGCGGACGGCCTGGAGGCAGGGCAGAGACCGGACAGGACCTCTCAGGCGGACGGCCTGGAGGCAGGGCAGAAGCTGGACAGGACCCCTCGGGCGGATGGCCTGAAGGGCGACCAGACGTGGGGAGTCACTCGGGAGGACGGCCAGGAGGCCGGCGATGAGGAAGGAGCCGCTCTGGAGGACGGGCAGGAGGCCGGCAACGGGGAAGGAGCCGCTCGGCAGGAACTGGCCCTGGAGGCTGCAGCTGGACGAGAACTGGCACTGGAGGCTGCAGCCGGTCAGGAACGGGCCCTGGAGGCTGTGGCGGCAGCTGGACAGGCACAGGAGGCGGAGGCTGCGGTGGCAGCTGGACAGGCACAGGAGGCAGAGGCGGCAGCTCGACGGGCACTGGAGGCTGTGGCGGCGGCAGCTGGATGGGCACTGGAGGCTGCGGCGGCACATCCCTGCAACTGCTGCAGACATCCCTGCAACTGCTGCAGACGTGAAGGAAATGGTAGTTGGGGAATGT
>SEMN01001636.1:0-36891 GCA_005408345.1 Macquaria australasica
GTTATCTTTGACATTTCCTTACACAGATGGTAAAATGTTAATGTTTTTGGACCAAACAGTTCTGGGGGGCACCCCCGAGAACTACATACCTTCAAGGGCTTTTTTTCTGTTAGCATTAGCACCGCCAACAGGAACGCTGAAGTGACGTGAGCCGGCCGGCGGTTGGTATAGCAACGTCACTCACAAGATTTTTACATTTTGCTTTGACGAGTCAAAATAGCGTTGTGTTGGCGGGTTTTTAAAGATGGCAGTTGCCGGTGCTGCCATTGGCTCATGTGTTCAACCAATAAACATACAGAAAGTTACTGAAAGTAAATTTAGCGTGTGTATCCTTAAGGTCTAACAAATGTGTTGAATGCATTTCCCTCCTTGTAAAACATTTGACCGACTGATTTTTTAAAATTCTGAATTCTTTACATCCATTTGAACTCCCTCGCAGTCTTCTTCTTCTCTGCCTTGCTGCATTGCATTGCTGCATTCTTGGCACATTACTGCCACCTGTTGATCAGTGGAATAGTGTGAAACAATCTGCAGGAGTGCGTATTGCATCACCCGTATGCATGAGAAGAAACAAGGCGGGGACCTTTTCTCAAAAACATTGTTCCATGGTGCTACTAGTGGCCAAAAACATGGTACCTTTTTAATTGAGCTTTAAGGTTCATTGTTGACCTTGGAAACTGAAGCTCTGAAGCTCTCAACCACATCTCATGGCCTTCCTCAGCGATAAGCATTACATCAGATACAACATTCGTGGAGAATGATTGGCATTCCCACCATGAGCACCACCCACAGATACGATATGCATATAGTGGTATTGTAATGTCTGTCTGACAAACACAAAAAATAACACCACATTTTAAAAGTTCACATTCATAAAGATATGAAACAGTCAGATTAATCTCCTAACTAATCTACTAAGTGGTTACTATTTTCAGCTCTACGTACGTTAATTTTTCTATCAGCTGTACAGGTTTAGGGCTGGATGGATTTTATATATATATATATATATATATATATATATATATATATATATATATATATTATATATATATACTACTAATTAAAACAGGAACATTTCTTTTCCTTTCAGCCTGTTGTCAGCCAGGTGTTGAAATAAAGCCGCTCTGGGGTTTAAAAGCTGTGACAAAACATGAAATATGGCTTCAATATGTCCCTGCAATTTTATTCGGCCTTAGGGAAATGGATTGAATGAAGAATGGAAAGGAAGCCTGGAATGGAATGAAGGAATGGAATGGACAATGGAATGGATCTGACCGGAATGGAATGGACTGACTGGACAAATGGAATGGATCGCTTTCTTGTCTTTGATGCAGAATAAGGTGATTTTTTTTAACCTTGTGGTGTCCTCGTTTGCCCATTAGGGACCCTATTCATTAACTATTTCATAAAGTAGTAAAGCCAGAGATAAAAAATTATTGATTAAAATGGAAGCAGCCTAAGTCGAAATATCCTGACTTAGAGGCCTTGTTCAGACTGCCAGCCCAAATCTGTTTTTTTGGCATATCCAGACTGATTATAGAAAGTCTGGACAACAAAAAAAAACAAAAACGCATTAAATCAGATTTTTGCAATTCGGATCCGATCCACATTTGGAGGTGGTTTGAAATGCTAATGCATCATTCTGCTGTTGAGTTACTGTTGGCCTATAGCTCTTATGTGTTTTACTCCTGCGGACTCTGTTTTCTAGATTGATTACTGTGCTGTGCTATTGATCTTTTACTGGTGATACGTTGTTTCTTCCTCACATGAAGCACAGTGAAACTAATTTGACAGCTAGATGATGTTGTTGTGAACCCTGTTTCCTTCGTACCGCAACCAATTCATTGATTCATAATCGGTGTCATTCAATTTGTTGTCCTGTTTTCACAGACTCACAACTGCTTCCTGTGAGATCTTCAAAGACAGTCTGCTGTGTTCAACGCTCACTGGAAACGTGTTTAACTCGCTGCATAACTGAGCACATACACACATAATGAGGACAGAAGATACTGACACAGACTGAAAGCTTCAACTGATAATGATGATGGGACTATGATAAAAAAAAAAGATAAAGGAGTATTGTAAACAGAGAGTTGGGTGCTGGAAATTCATTTTAAATGATTAAATCCAAAATTAAAGATGAATGAAAACATTACCTGCACAGGTGTTTCCACTTTCTCTGCCTGATTAGACTTTGATGTATCATTTACTTTGCTGCCAGTGTTGGGCTTGCGTTACTCAAATCATCGCATTAGTCGTCAGTCTTTTTAAAAGTAATACTACTTTACTTATTACTCCATGCCAACAGTAATTTGTTACACTACTCGTTATATCACTTTTCCGTTACACCCCACAGAATTGGTAATTGTGTCCTTTCTCCTCAAACTTTGCAGTGCTGCTCTGCGTGACTGTCGGGGTAATCTCGGCTAAGAGCAGCTAAGGCTTCAAACTATAGCAGTTTTTTTCTGCAGCCTGTAAAAGTTAAAAAGGCACACCTGTCTCAAAGTGATGAATTTTTACCTGGGGCTCTGTCTGAACCTTCCTTCAATACAGGACAAACACAACTCGAGTGTGTTGGAGCTGCTTGTTAGAATCAGTGCTAACATTAGCGTTACAACTAACGCTTATTTGTATTATTGATTGATCATTCAGTCTATGAAATGTCAAATAAATAGTGAAAAAATGCCCATCCAAAATTCCTAAAGCCCTATGAGACGTTTTCAAATTGGTTGTTTACAAAGATTTCAAGTTTACAATAATTTGTGACAAAGAAAATCAGCAAATTCTCACATTTGAGAAGCTGGAACCAGTGAATGTTTGGACTAAAACCTGAAACATTATTAGCTAAATAGTTGCCAATAATTAATTTTGTTGTTTGACTAATTGCTTAATCGACTAATCGTTTCAGCTCTTGCTAACATCATCAGGCTAGGCTAATTAGCTTCCACTTTCCCAGTGAAATACAATCTTATCTGCACAATGTTGTAAAGGGACAGACTGATTAAATCGCTAACGGTTGATAGCTAACATTATTAGGAGGGTAAAAAAACCCATCTTGAACCAAATCTGAGGATTTTCATGCTTTCAGATCAGCTGGAGGATTACAAGTTTCTCTAAAGGCTAAAAGAAAATCTTCCAAACCTCAGCGTCAGACTCTTCAGATTAAAGAAAAAAAGTCAAAGTGGTTCAAACAATGCTGCTTATTATAACTCCTGAAACATTTTAGAGATAAGAGACATTTTATGAGCTCTTTATGTAAAATGTGAATCTACAAAGTGACTCCAGCCGTCAGATGAACGGAGTGAACGTAAAAAAGGAAACATTTCCTTGTGAAGGAAGTATAGTGCGGAAAGTTGATAAGTGTAAAACACATTAAATGTTCTTGGTTATGAATTTCTACCTTTTTTATTTGTGTGCATAAAACTGGATCTCTCTCTCTCTCTCTCTCTCACACACACACACACACACACACACACACACACACTGCAGCAGCTGCTGTCTCTCTCTGAGCAGACAGGACCAGAATTGGAAATGTCCAAATGTATTCGTGTTCTATATATTCATGTCCTGAATAATTGAGAATTATGATCCAGGTTGGGGGGGGAGAACATACTGACAAACTCAAAAAAATTAAAAATAAAAAGGAAATAAACACATGCCGCGCCGGGTGCTGTGGTCTTTTTATGCAAATCAGATCTCCACGTTCAGCAGAGTCATAAATGTTGATTGATGGCTGGAGAGCAGAGTGAATATGCACGGCTGTGGATTTAATTTGTCGAGACATGCTAAGCTGTTGGCGTTTTGTGCACGCGTGTGTGTTTGTGTAAATATAATTAGCTTTTTGTATGTTAATAGCTCGGCCCTAATAAATCAAATTAACCTTTAATCCGAGCTAAGCTGCCGAACATGTGGCTGTGAGTTGTGCTGTAACAGGTTGACATGTGGTTTCATGTTCAGCTGCTTGATTCAGTTTGACAGCGGGGACATCATTTGGCTTCAATTCAATGCAGCACTATATTTAAATTTGAATTCATCCAATATGTTAATTTCTGACCAGATACCTGCAGAACTAACCACTTTCCTCTCATCCTCAGCTGTGTTTGGGGTCCAGGATGGTTGAATCATCAGAATAAAAAAGATTTACAATGTGTTAGAAAATATCTGATCTTTGATAAAAAGTCAAAGGTACAATAATCGTGGGGGAGAAGTTAACTACAACTCCCAGGGTGCATTTCAGCAAGAAACATCCAGCTAAAGATGACGGTGCTGAGAAAACTGATTTTACAATCTCCATAGCAACGGAGGCTGAGGCTCATGGGTAGTACTGAGACACAAAACATGGTTTCTCAGAAACAAAGAGCAGGGGGTCAGAACATAAACTTATGATCGTTACATCATCCAGGAGCGTCCTGTGTTTCTGTGTCGTTTAAAGACACACTTTGCAACTCTTTTAGTAAAAGTTAGCATGCTAACATGCTATGTTAAGATGATCAACACGGTTTACATACCTGCTGAACATCGGCATGTTAGCACTTAGCTCAATGTTAGCGTGGCTGTAGACCACTATTTGGGCGATCTTAAAGCCTTGGCGCCTAAAACTGAAACTACAGTTATCTGGGTGAACTGACGCTTTAACTTTAACTTTCTCTCTGTTTTTTTGAACCTCCTATACATCTAAAACTAGAATTAAAAATTACACACACGGGGAAAAGATGTTTTCAATTGTTACAAAGTTCTTACACAGCAGAAAAGTTAATGAAGCGACCACTTTCTTTACTTTCATGCAGGATCAATCTGAATTGTTAGGGTCGAGTAATCCAATGATAGTAACTGGAAGAACGATTAAACTCAGTAACATATAGTAAACTCATAACAAACATGAGTTTTGATATGCAGAAAATGAGATTCATTTTTAAATTTCCGTTGTTCCATATGAATTAAGATTTAATTCCATCAGCCACATTTTGCTTACAGGAACAGCCTGTCAAACTTTATTGAAATTGCTCACTCATCATGGTTGTAAATTATTATTACAATATAACTACTTTCTGTGAAAGTGGTTATTAATGTATTATTGATAAATGAGAAATCCACATTTGGCTGTAAAACTAAATCCACAAAGACGGCAGCAGTGACATCTGGGAAAACATCTCCAAAACCTCCGAACACATTACACAAGATCTCTGACGAGCACCAGTGTGTGATTTTCTTTTTACACAGTGCTACTGTACCGTCTGTGACACAGTGTGGATGGGAGCTGACAGGAATCGGCTGGGGGTTAAATAGTTCCTCCCCTCATCTGTCGCCTCCTCTCAGCCTCAGCTCCCCCCCGGGAACTCTACCAGCGACGATTAATCGAGTTTGTCTCCCTCTCTGCCTCCGCTGTCACAGGAATCACGCTCAGCAGACTGCACAACTGCAGGCCTCATCTCTGCACCGCGTCATTCACACACTCATGTGAGCACTGGTACAATGCCATTCTCATCCAGCACCGGGGATGCTCGATTATAACTGCACCAAATGCAGTTATAATCGAGCAACGTTTTGAGGTGAAAAGAATCATGTGGTGTGGCCCCGCGGGACCCTCCGAACAGGATTACATCACAGACTGCAGCGTGACACGTCTCAGGGCAAAGTCTAGTTTATGTAACATCATGAAATCAAACAACAGGTCATCATTGGATGAGACACTTGCTGACCGACCCCCCTGTTTGCCTCATTCACGCTTTGATTAATGTGATGATTCATCGTCTGACAGGCTGATTAGATCGGCGGCTCCTGAAGCAGGTTCAGGGGCCTCTGAGGGCCCTCCAGAGGCTCCCTGGAGTTCACATGCTAAATGAGGAAAAGTTTAATTTCACTGTAATTAAATCCACTTCAAATTATCCCATAAACAGACTGCATGATGACTTTGATAATCACAGGTGTCACTCTGACTGTGGAGCTCTGATTCCATTGATGAGATGGTCTGCAGATACAGAGTTTAACAGATTCTCCACCCAAAATCAAAGTACAAAACACTAAGACTCTGTAGGCTGGGAAGGAGACTGGGAAAAGTTTTTTCGTGATGAAAAAGAAATGCTGTTGTCAGCTTTTAAAAAATTTTTTTTTTATGTCAGTTGCAATGAATTCCAGTTCTGGTGAATTTTTAAGGTGAAAAATCCTCCACAGAAACTTGTCAAACCAGCAAAATTCACATTTCTGATTCCCATCACATCCTGAGATGAAGGTGCGTTTGAGCACCGATGGAAAACAATTGGAAATATTTCAACTTTTGTAGAGATGCAGCATGGATCACCTGTGCTAGCGTTTTTTTATTGTGACCTGCGTTTCACTTCACTTAATGTTACTGTAGTTTATGGTACTGCGAGGTACAGTAAATTAGCACTGTGTTTAAAACGCAGTCTCCTCATTCATTTCAATGAGACATCTGGTAAACTTTCTGGTGTGTCCTCGGTGGAAATTAGGCCCTTGATTGTTAATGCTAGCCAGAGCGACAATGAGCATGAGAAAAATGGGCACATCCTTTTTCGGAAAAGCACAGGTGGAAACAATAACATTCATGAGGGCTCAGTTGCATTGAGTGTCCCACTAAGCCATGAATAGGTCAAAACGTGATGACATTAATGATATCTCTGGTTCATTTCAATGTGCAGTGAGCCAGCATGCACGTTACCACTGCCCCGGGACTGCAACACCTACAAGGAATGAGCCATTATTAATGCACCTTTTTGTGAATTAAAATGTCCAACGTGATAATCTTTTTCTGACATCCAGCTAATGTCTGGGAGGTAAAGTGTGCATGGACAGGAATCCTCTCGTTTTCCCATCAGGGCTCTTTGCTGTCACTTGCCACGTGCAGTGAAGCCTACAAAAAAACAAAAACAAAGACAAAACAGAAGCTGTCAAACCTTTAAATCCTTAAAGCACCACCAGCAGCCACTGTATATACAGAACATTTGCCTTTTACTCCTCTTGAAGCTCTGGATCAGGTCCTGGATGTGTGACTCTGGCCGTCCTCTCCCTCTGCAGCAGTGACGTGACCAACAGTCGAGAAACCTCACGTCGCTTCTGATTCCAAGTGTTTGTAATGAGCGCCTGGCAGGATGGGGATCGGGATGAGACCGTTTGGCCTTGGCAGGGTGCCCCCCGCTATAAAAAGTAATGCCCACACCTATTAAAAAAGACACTGAGTCAACAGTTTGGATGACAGTGTTTTATTACAAATCCTACAAACTCTTGGACAGAAATCAAACAGTGTTGTGTTTCTGTTCATAAATTCCGGTTCATGTTTCACACCCTCATTATTTATTTAAACAATAATATCTTAAATCCTCTTTCTGTGCTACATTTCATAGCTGAGGGGTTTCTGTTCAGTTGGGTATAGTTGCTAATGCTAACCACGTAGCTCTCCTTACTAGATTTCTCTTAACAGACAAAATGACATTTAATGACCTAAAAACAGCATCACTTCTGTCAGCGTTGAAGCCCTCAGACACCTGCCTGCCAGCCAGCGCTGGACAACAACCTCAGGTGTTAAAGACCGTCAGTCCCAGGAGGCTTGTTAACATTCTGTCTGTTGCTGTTTTCCTCTCGTCCATGGTTGTTTCATTGCCTC
This sequence comes from Macquaria australasica, assembly GCA_005408345.1. Taxonomy (NCBI): domain Eukaryota; kingdom Metazoa; phylum Chordata; class Actinopteri; order Centrarchiformes; family Percichthyidae; genus Macquaria; species Macquaria australasica. Next base: position 7,619 of record SEMN01001636.1, read on the forward strand.
GGTCTTCTTGCATTTCTCGGTTCGTTTGTGTTCAGAAGTTCCTCTGTGAACAAAGTGAACTGCACAAAAGACAAAGTTTAAATCTCAGGGTGTTAATTTTCTTTCACGGAAACTTTCCTTGCAGAAGTTTTGGGGTGTAAGGGCCGAGCCACACCTCAAAGAGGCAGAGACCAATTCATCTGTGTGTTACTATTACACCAGAAGCTGTAGCCGTAAATACTATCATTGTTATCTTTGTTATTGCAAAGAAGGCACATTTAAGACCAAACAGACATGATCAAATCATTCATGACTCACTGTATTTCGGACACTTGACCTTTTGATGTAAATTATTTAAACAAATACTTCCAGGTCATGAATCAAATATATATCTGTCATCATTTTTCCCTCCTTTTCATCTTCTGACCATCCAAGAAGCTACACGAACATGGTGGGTGGGGGAGGATCGTAGACTAATTTCCGGGTGCTTTTTAATCACAAGAAAGCTCATTAAATACAAAACAGTCTCTTAAATTGTCAATGTTTTTTTTTTTTTAATAGTTTTTCCACCTTAAGTTATAAACTTTTAGTTTAGAAAGAGTTGGAAACAGCACGTCACAGACATCGTGTCTCTTGGTAGTTTTTTCATGATTTCTCTCAAACGACTGGTCAATCAAACGTGTGTTGACTCGTGTAAGTAACTTCCCCCAGAGACGAGGAGAGCAATCAAGCTAGTGTGTGCATGTGTTAAGGCAGCAAAGCCAATTTACAGTATGTTTACGTTAGCTTCCTCCATTTTTAATCTAGCCTAGCTTAGCATAATGACTGGAAGCAGGGGAAAATCTGTCCACTTTTCAAAAATGCATCTACCAACACTTCTAAAGCTCACTAATTAACTGAAACAGTTTTTGAAGAGGGATCAGTCATGTAATCATGAATGATCTGGTGCTTCTTGTTTTATGGTGCGTTTTATTGTTCTGTCTGTATCGTCTTGTTGAGTTCTGAGTTTGTGTTTTTAATGTATGTACCCGTTGTTGAGTCTGTGTTTTGTTCTGTCTCTTGTGTTGCTGAGTTTTATGTATTTTAAAGGCCCATCTAGGGACAGCATTGCAAATTATCTTAGGCTATAAATGCTGTGGTGTGGCATTGGTTTATGCTACATACTCGTCCCTATACAAATAAACATTAAATAAATAAATGATGTATGTTTGTTTAATCTGTACATAAACATATGTTAAAAATACAGTTTGTGGTTTTTAAAGGTGGATTTACGCACTGGAATTATTTATTGTTGAACAACAGTAGGCTAGTTGCCAGGCTTCGTACCATCGTGCCTACAGAGACTAAAACTAAAACCTATGCTCACCGACCACATGTGCAACCTGCGCTAGCCTTTAGCCAGAGACACTGGGTGGATGGATACGCTGTTGTCCATCTAAAAATAGTTCCAGCATGTAAACCCGCCCTAAAATCAAAATCAGTGTTTATATTTCTGTCATTTATGGATGAAACAAAAGGGGTCTTACTGCCCCGTTAGTCTCAATGCTCCAGAAAGCATATTACATCTCAGCTCCCTGACCTTGACTACTCGTCTGTAATGCGCTGCCCTTCTGTGCTGCATGTGTCAAATGATGCACAGCTCAATAACTCCGCCCTCCTGCTTCCTCACATGTTGATCTTTATGATGATTTTCAGTCACCTCCCTGCTGCTTCTGCGCCCTTTATCCCATTTGGTTGAAAACACCTCCACAGGTCGCTCTGTGTGCTGGACACCTTAACTGTTTTTTTGCCTCATGATGCATTCATCTTCCAAAACGTAAGTGTAAGCTGACGAGCAAATAGAAAAACCTCCTCAATCCAAATGATTCTAGGTTTGTTTGTTTTTAAGTTTACAGACAGTTTCTGTTCTTCTCAGTTCCATCTATTCAATCTATATCGAGTTTTGGGGTAATTTCCTGACGGTGGTTTGATTAAACTGTTACTCTTAACAACACATCATGGCAGTTGGCATTTTAGAGAACAAACACTTTAGTTCTTTTTATCCAGGTGAGAATGATGTTGTGCAGTGCAAACGAATTACACAAGAGTGTTAAAAGTGGCCACAATATTTGCAGATTTATCATTCTTCCTTCATTCAGAATCACTCACTAAATGCTTTGTCGTCAGTCTTGTCTGTAACTCACACCCACGGGGTCGGACGGCTCATTGTGGACTTTTAACATTTACAGACAACTTATGTCAAGCCAAACTGCTCTGACGATTGTCTTCAGTTTATTGTGTTGCCAATAAAATCCAGTGAGTTGTTGGAGAGACGGATCACAGCCAGAGGCTGTTTTCTCTCCTGTTTTCTCTCCTGTGGAAGAAAAGAAAAGTGAAGCCAGATATCCAGCTTTTTATTCCACAGAATTCAATCTGAATATGGGCGTTTCATTCATGATATCGTATATATATTTTTAGATATAGATATATATATTTTTAGATATAGATATATATTTTTAGATATATATATATTTAGGAAAAGTGTCAACTAATATTCTAAAATGAATTATTATTATTATTTTTATTATTATTATTATATTATTATTATTATTATTATTATATTAATGACAAAATGAACCTCCTTTTAAGCATCACATGTATTTAAAAACAGACAGGTGAGTTTTATGGGGAAAAATGTTTGTGATACATTTGGAACAGTGAAAAATAATTATTGGAAATTTTAACATTACTTCTGTAACGAGTAGTAAAGACAAGGAAAGTCATGTAAAAATATAAATGCAGAATAAATTATATAACTTAAAACAAAAGCAAACTGATAAATACTAAAATTTAAAAAATTAAAATTTTTTTCCTCTGAACTGAAATTAGAAAAATAAAAATGTACAAATGCTCTTCAGGTCTGTTTTAAACTGAATGCAAAGTGAATTTAGAGGTCGAAAGGCAAAGACACGTCCACAAAAGCAGACAGTGGTTCAGCTTGAGTGAAAAACATGCACTTATCCAAAAGCATTACGACTCCAAATTCATGAAAGTAAACAGAAAAACATGATAATGCGAAGTAACAATATGCTTTAACACACACACCTCCATAGTACAGTCAAACTTTATTTATAAAAGCACAAGTCACATATCAAACGCAACTCCAAGAAGAAAGGAGAGCATTACAATAGTGCAGCCTACTAGCGATAAAAGCGTGTTTTGAAAAAAAGTTTCTCAGGGAGGGAAACAGACTGGCAATATTTTTTAAGTGATAAAAAGCAGATTTAGTCACATTCTGCATGTGGGCATTGAAAATGAAATTGGAATCTATGATGACACCAAAGTTTTTAGCCTGATGCCTGGGACTTCAGTTCAGAGGTCAGTGTCTCTCTCTGTGCCTCTGCTCCAATGACGAGTACCTCAGTTTTTTTTAAGTTGAAGGAAGTTCTGAGCCATCCAGGCATTAATGTCTAAAATACACCTGTGCAGTACACTGTGTACTGACTTGTGTAGTGCGTTAATTTTGACAGGGTGGTGTTGTCTCAAATCGAATACTGCTGTTGTGCGCTTACTGGAAATGACGATCACAACCTTCGACTGCGTCTTCTTCTTCTTTTTAATGCCGGATTGCAGCCGGGCGGAGCATTATTGCCAACATTTACCGCGATTGCAGCACACCAAAATATCTGCCAGATTGTTTGCTCACTTGACTACAATTCAATTGTATTAAAAATGAACGTGCTTTTACTATTAGCTGTAACAATCACAACCACAGCCGCCAGTTTCATATGTTGATGGTCCTCCCCTTCTGCTCCATTGAGGGTGAGAAGTGTTTCTAAACGTTTTGTGTACATCTGGGTACTCATAGTACACTGCATTTTGCCTACTTGTCAGTGTGAACGCACTTATGCACTCAAAATACTAAGTGTAAGTACGCGATTTGAGACACAGCACAAGACTTTTGTGTAAAGCACACTGGGGGTGCGAGACACAGACTGCACCAGAATTCACCAGGAGTAATTCATTTTTCTACAAACAAAAACCTGTGCCATCAGAATTATTTTAAATATAATCAAGTAAAAACAAAAACTCTACAGGACCTTACAATAAAAGTGGACAAGCGTTCAAAAATAAAAGTTCTTGTGGTATTTTCACTGTGCTGAAAGGACATTTTGGGGCATTGTAACAAAATCAAGTGACTCTTCTCACCTCACAATGTCAGATAAATTAGGCATTTATTTTTTTAATCTCAAACTGCAATGAATCCAGTATTATTTGCCTTTGTAAAGTGCACTGCTGAGCGTCTCCATACAGAACAGCAGAGGATTCAGTTTGATGGAATGCCACTTCTGACACAACTGTACATTAAGTCATTTAATACCGAGTTATGGTACATAGCTGAAGATAATCCAATTTATATAAGCAAATCTGAGTCTGATAGCACACACACACACTGTCTGCTGGATGAATAGGACGACAGTCTCAGCTGTGTGTGGCTATAAAATTGGATAAATCTTTACGGCTGTGTCATCCCATCACATAATAGTCCTTGAAGCTCCATTTTTCTCCTCCGAGCTGAACCGCAGCCCTTTCAATTTAGCCGATTCAGTCGTTTCAATTCCTTCTGTGAGCCGATAGAGTGGTGAAAAGGAGCGACGTCCACCCTTTAACTTCTGTTAATATTTGTTTATCCTCCGTGGCTTCATTCATCACAGCAGCTGAGACCAAAGAGGGCACACCATTTAAGACTGAAATAAACTTAATTGAAACCTAATTTAGAATAGAATCAACATATTTAATCAACTCTCCCAAGATGACAATGTTTGTGTGATGCTCACTTATTTTTAGGATCGGGATTCTCTTTACAGATTCAGCATGGATGCACTGAACAATCTATAATCTATCTATTATCCAAAGAGCTCCCCAGGCACCAACTGTCGGCTAGATAGTGAGTATTTATTATCTGGCATCTATTTTACTAAACCAAAGATAAATCACATGTTGCAAGGGGAGACGGGTGTCTAAAGGTGTGTTCAGACTGAACTGATGCATGTAAATTGACACCTTGTTACAGCTTTTCCTTTCAAAAAAAAAAAAATATTTAAAAAAAAAAAAAGGGCTCAAAAGGCTGGACCCAAGCGCCAAACACAGACAGGTCAGGTAGGTTTTGCAAGGGTTTATTTCAAGGGATGTGTACGTGGGCTGAGGCAGGCTGCAACCAGGAGAGTTCCACGGGAAAACAGGACACAGTTCCGGGCGTGGGCGAGTCGGGCTGGAGTAGATGATCCTGAGCACAAGAAAAGCGGTTAGACAGGGTTGAAATCAAATGACACTAAGAACGCACTAGGTAACTTAGAGTGGCCGGGAGTGTACTACCGCACGGGTTAGACAACAATCTGGCGGCGATGGACTGGTTTGCTGGAGTTCTTAAGCTGTGGAGTTGATGAGCTGATGGAGAACAGGTGCGGGATTGCTTCTGAGCTGGAGAGCAGTGATTGGTGGAATTGAGACCGGAGCCGGCAACTGGGCAGAGGGAAATGGGGAGAACCCGCCCACGCCCACAGACAAGCACATAGACTGACATGACAGACCTGACAGACAGAGGGAGACAATGGCAACACCAGGGAAGGGGAAAACACAGGAAAAACACTAGGAAACACTAGAGGTGGAGGGAGCATCCATGACACACCTGTGGCACGCAAACAGACCAAAGACGTGGTCAAGGTAGTAGCCAGAAGGAGCCAATCAGGAGAGAGAATGTGTTGAAACTGCTGCTAAAGCATTAAATTAGGTCTAATATTTGTTACAAGGAGGACATGTTGCAGTAGTTTGAGCTTCATCTTTATTCAGCTTTGTTCACATCTAGCTGTAGTACAGTTGCCTTGTAGGACATACCTAGCTATTTCCAGCTGCTCTCGTCCAGTCCAGCAGACAGCATCAACGTGACAAAAAAAAAAAGCGTTCAATAGCAAAATGGCATGGACGTCTGAAGTCTAGTCTGTGGCCACTTTTTATATGAACTGTTACATATCGTCATTGCTGTAACTCTCACAGAAGCAGAAGGCCTTTAAGCTTTAAGCAGAATATGACACCAAATCAAGGTAATACTAAACATGAATTAGTGTGCATTCAGCATTAATGGAATAAACTTTTAGGTTTGTTTCCTACAGGATCTTTCTGTTTGCTGAGAAAGGAGACAGAGTAAGTAGAAAAGCTGAGCGTGTTTGCGTGTTTGCGTTTGTGATTCAGGTGTTGAGTAAAAGTAACAGTCTTCTATAGTTGGAGTTGAAGCTTAGTGCACCGAACTAGACAACAACATTGTTAGTGTAAACAGAAGCCCTCAGTGCCTATAGCCCCACACAGGTAAACACTCAGCAGCTGCCACTGGACCTGATCAGCATTTTGATGCACGTGTAGAACTTTTTTCAGGACATTTTTGAAATTTTCCATAAATGAAAAACACTCCTTCACACACTCCAATCCAAAGATGCTTTTAATAAAATCAGCAGTAAATACAGGAATAATTAAGATGTCTTAAGTTAACCATGAACTGCTCATTTAAAGAAGGAAACTTCTCTCTCATCGTGACATCAGATCAAGGACAATCTGTCGTGTTTTCTCGCCTCCAGTCTGCTGCTCATCTCATCTCAGACGTGACTGTTTCCACCACAGGAAGTCAGCCAGTCTTGGCTCAGTAAAAACCTTGTCCTGCCACGGCCTCGTGAGGAATGAGAGCTGACAATCCACCGCTCAGACATGAAGACGAGGCAGAGGATTTCATTTTTTTGAAGCTGTGATATTTTTTGCAGTGCAGGCTTTTGACAAAGGCCCAGCACTCGCAGAGATTAATAGGATGATAATTTGCCATTAACAGCTTGATCCTGTGCACCAGCTGGTCTGGAGGAGCACCAAATAGCCGCCGTCTCGTCCTAAATCTCTGGCCGCACACAACAAACTGTTGAGAGGACGGCGGCCAAGCAGCGCTTGACCAGGCGGCATGCTGCTCAAATGATTCCACCACAAACACACAAACACACAATAATGATTGTGTGTTGTCATTCAGAGCAGCTTTCAGTTTCAGCCCGTTTCCCATGTCGGCTGAATTACAAGTAGAGTCACAGCTCGTTTTTAATGTGTATCCAACTTTGGAGGAAAACTGTCAGCGTTTATATGGAAACAGTTTGAAGTGTTTGTACTAACAGGCTGTTTTCACATGAAATGTTCAAGTGTTTTGAGATTGTAGAGCAGAAAAAAGCACTAATGTGATTGGTCTGATTTGTAGGTTGCTGCAAGGAGTCGAGGTTAAGGATAAAAACAGCACATTTTTGAATAAAACTATTCTGGAATTGTTGTGAGGAATGGATTTGGTCTCAGAGTTCAGCTTTGGTTAACTTGCCATTAACCAACACCAAACCTTCTTGACAGTGCTGAGCTCTGAGGGAATAAAGAGAGAACTAAAAGGGAGAAAGCTATCGTATTAGCTGAGTTTTCCACTAACAAAACGAGCCACAACCATGATGATAGCCACTGTTAAGGACCAATCTTACTTTCACTGTGCCACATGCTGATGCCTTGCTCTAAAACTGGGATCCATTTAGCTGAAAAATCAACACTTTGAATAGAACTTGTTGTATTTCGACACTTAGTTAGGCCATCTTAAGCTCTTAAATGAAGCCTAGACACAACATTTACATAATGATCCCTTCCATGTAATTTGGCTCATTGAAATAAATATTAATTTACATTAAATGCTGTTGAAACTAAATCTAAAAAACTTTCACTTTTTAACCTAATTTAGTTGGGGTCATTCCTCTGTTCCCAGGGTCCCATGTTCCCAAGGTCCTATGTTCCCAGGGCCATATGTTCCTATGGTTCCATGTTCCCAGGGTTCCATATTCCCAGGGTCCTATGTTCCCCAGCTCTATATAGCACATAATGGGAACCTGATGTTTTCCAGCAATATGACATGGGCTATTGTGGGAACTCGTCAAAGGGGTCTTCTGTTCCCCAGCACTACCGTATGGCTCTAAATATAATAATAGGCCTACACTTATCAAATGGTTGGAGTCACAGTATGGCATTCAGCAATAAAACAAAATGTTTAGCTGTTTTGAAGCCTTGTTACAATAAAAAACTGGATAATCTTTTTGAAATATTTTAACTTGAAACAGGTCAAATTTGAACTGAACACAATAGGAGGGTTAATGTGTATAAACAGATTATTGAACTGGGTAACTTAGGACCCTGGAACATAGATACGTTCCTGTTTAGTCCAGTGTTAACGTCAGTGTCTTCTCACCTGCAAATTACTGAATCCATGCTGACCGGTAGGCAGTCACACACAGTGTCTGCAGTAAAAGTTCTGCTCATTTTCCCCATAAATGTCAGGTGACTTGGATACAACTGTTCAATCATCAATACAAACAATGAATCATGGATGTCACCAAGTTGCACACTTTAACGCATGTCTGGTTAAGAAATCCAAGCATAACCACACTGTTAAATGTCAATGTATTAAAATTGAAATCTTCCTAATAGAGAAGTGATTTGCAGACATCATTTTCATGCTCCTGAAAAAACCAAGCAGCAGAGTGTTAACCGTTCACTGGTACATACATTAATGCAAATAAATTCACAGACAAACAGCAATGTTGCACATCACTGCGATGAAATGATTAACTCCCCTGGCAAACATGCATTCGTGGGACACAATGAGAAACAAAAATAAGAGAAAGTCAGTGACAAAGGAGGAAGAAAGCTGCAGAGACAAAATGAGCACAGAGATTAACTGAGGTTTTGTGGAGGAGAGGAAGAAAGACCCTCCCTTTAGAAGTTTTCATGTTTTACAACATTTAATCAAAGTAGATTTAATGTGGCTTTTTCGATGCTGATCAGTGTCAAAGTGAAAACAAATCTATAGAGCAAAATACCTGTTTATAATCAGTATTCAGTAGGACACACTTAAATCACCACTGGTGTAGCTAATTGGTTTTAGAAGTCAGATGATTAGTTCAATGGAGATCACCTGTGTGTAGTCTTCAAGTGAATGAGACAAATGAAACAGGGACCCATTCATAAAAACATTGCATCCATCCATAGTGCTTACCTGTAAATAAAGGTCCTTCTTTTCTGCAGTCTTTCCATCATTAATTATTTCCCTGAAACTGTCGATTTTACTCAATTAGCAAGAGTAAACTTTACTCTTTGGAAACGTTAACATTTTACTGCTAGTACTTTCTTTTTTGTTTTATCTCTATAACATTTTGAATACAGTGTCTTTACTTGTAAGGCAGTATATTTTCATGGTCATTTACCTATTTGAACTTGTAGGTAAAGGAAATAAAAAATAAAGAGAGGAGCTGGAGAGGAAACAGACTGGTGAATCTCTGGTGGAGCAGATTGAGCGAGCCTCTCAGCTGCTTTGTGTAACAACAAGCGCCTCAACCAGCTCTCGTTACTGGTCCTCGGCCAGCTGTGATCAAATAACTGGAAGTTGGGAGCGCTCATCAATCCACGGCTAATGGGCTGTGGAAAGTGCTACAGAGACTCTTATCACACCGGAGATGGAACTTGAGGATTTTTGGGCTCATGCCCAGCCAGGGAAGGCCATTTGGCTTCCATTTGCTTCACCATGTGCCCCCATTCAAATGATGGCTAGTGAAAGGATCATTTTTCACCCCAACAGGCTCCGAAATAGCTGAAAAAGCAGCTGAGACTGACAGTGAATTATTCCCCCGTGAGTCTGGATTTATCCAGGATCTCTGTCTGTTTCATAAAACTTAACTTCTAACTTTAGAAGAGCTGGGCTCACAGCCCAGGAGTGACTAACATTTACTCTAATGCATTCTAGGCCTGATTTCAACCGCTGATTAGTCACCTCTGTGCTGAGCTACGATTTCAATTTTAGAAATGAACCCAGAGCTAAATGGCACAGAGTAACAGAGTTAAAATAAGGACACGTGAGAGAGAAAATAAAGGATCAGCAGGGGACACACGGGTCAGAAAATGTTAATCGACATGAGAAACTGAAATAACTTTTACCTGACGTTATTACGTACGTTCAGTCAAGAGCAAGATAGTTTATCACCTACAGTTCAACTGTTCAGAAAAAGTGACCATCTGCCAGACGTGAAGGTCAAATACTTTAACTGTGGATCAGTAAAAATGGAGCGCACATCAGGCCTGGCTGACAAATCTGCAGTCAGTTTGTGATAAGTGTGATATATTTCCTCCCAGATTTAACAGTAAAAGGTATTAGCTACTCCCAGAGCCAGAGAACATTAACTGGATGGACATTTGATCATTTGATTTCCACGGGCAGGTCTTGGCGGTCCAGATTTTTGCTAATTAGCATAATGGTGCAGAATAGCTGAATCATTTCATCATCTGTTGATAGATTGTTACTGTTGTAGGAGCGGCTGTAGTTGCTACGTCACAATCCTTTACTGCCTTACAGCTGATTATTAGCAGTGACACTAAACAAGTGTGTTGGCATTTTAATTAACACACTTGTTGTATTTAGGCTGGTTTAGCTAGAGCAAAGTGTAACTTTTTTATTTTTTAGTAATGGCAAAAGAACCATGGGTCACAACAGGGTGATATTAGCACAGCTTTATCACGTCGTTGTGTATTAATCTAATAAAGAAAACTGTTGCCAAGCTAAACAGTTAGCTTTGCTACCTAGGTATGTTTAGAAACCAATGTATCTGCTTACTGTTCACACTGACTGACATACAGACACACCTCAACAAGCTTCCTTAGCTAGCTCTATATTACTTTTCTTTCTTTTTCATCCTCTTTATCATCTTAATTTTCTCCCATCTCATGTGGTGCAGATTTATTTTATTTGCACTATATATGCTTCTACCGCCTTCTGTTTTTAGAAAATATAACATCCCTTACATTGCTATGCTGATGACACGCAGCTATATTTCCCCTAAAAAAAAACAGCACACTTATCTTTATTTCCTGAATAGTGAATATTAGCAGAAGGAACGTCTGCCTCAGACATTAGAAGGGACAGAAATAACAAAGAAGAAAAATAGTTTTGCTGTGAAATGCATCATTAAATATAAATTTCATGCCAATCTTCAATAAAAATACACATAATATGCACTCACAAGTGAATTTTGTGGTTTAGAGAAACGCAAGGTCTTCTGCAAAATCAGACATGACATGTCAAAGAGTGGTGAAAAGAGCTGTGACACTCCAGTCACATGTCCAGTGGCGTTAGCACACCAGGTAGAAAGACATCACAGTTTCTCCAGCAGCTGCAACAGGTGGACGAAGGTAATTAATCTGATGTGTAATACATCTTACAACAGTGGTTAAATGTATTTTCTGTTAATTCAATGGTATAACACCTTTTTTTTCTGACTGCAGACTTCATTCCAGTTGATCTCCATGGCAACGTTAATTGAAGCTGCAACTGCAAGCCTCTGCACAGTCTGTGTAACCCTTTCAAAGTCAAAGTTAACATGCGCTGCTCTGCTGAAATCCCTCACAGTGACAGAGGTCAACAGGACCGCCAGCTCGTACATGATAAAATAAGACCTCCACCCTCTCTCACCCACGTCCTATCTGATCTCCTCCCTCTTATCTACTAATGAAGGCCTGTAGAGGAGGGAGAAGTGAATTCCTCATTAACACAATTATGCCAAAATAACGAACTGGCAATCGTGTGTGTGTGTGTGGGCAGAAGCAGAGCAGAGGACAGGCCAGACGCAGGCTGGGGGGGGGGGCATATGGTCGACAGTGGACGGGCGTATGGATACGTATGCACACAGGCAATCTGCCAACAGCTGCAATAAAGAGGCGAGCAGACAGCAGCAGGCTGCAGAGGAGGACCGTGATGCTGCAAACACAAAGAGCTGCACACTCGTAAACAGGCTGAAATTGGTCGGATATAATGCAGCACATCCATGACGCACACAGACGCTTTGAATTCTGGGAGAAAACACACTCAAACATAATTACTGGACACAGATCCATCTGCACACTTTACATACATTAAGGAGGAAATGTGCTTTTATCCTGTTTGTGACACCAACTGACGCTTTATTAATATATAAAAAGATGTGTTTCAAATAGGAGTTCACTGAAGTAAGAAGTCTCAACTCAAGGTCCACTCTCCGTACAGGCTTGAGTTTAAGACTTTTCCAACAGCTGTTTTTGGAGGAAAATACACTTTCAAAATACTTTCAGGAAGGTTTTGCTAAGATATTGTTGGTCCTAAAATAAGCCTTTTCTCATGAAATAATTCCATTAAATACAGTGAAAATCTTCCATATTTGTAGCAGTCAGAATGATTTTCTTTGGCAGATTATTCAGACCTCGGTCTGTTTCGATGCTTTTTGGCTGTATTTAATATGTAGCCTCTATTCTTCTCTGCCATCATCACTAATTTCAACTGTCGATGTAACCGAGCTTTGTTTATTTTGTCTGACAATGTCGTGATCATTAAATAATGATTTTATCTGCAGCTCAGCAGCTCGGTCAACAACAAGAAAGAGAAAAATATGTAAATAAGAACCAACTATAGGCCTATCGTGAATTTGGCTGCATTAAAACACTTTTCTACTTTCTGTGAAGATTAAGTCAGAAACAAATGGAGTGCCTCATTAAATATGTATTTTATATAAATGCCAGTAAATACAGGCATTCATATATATACATACACATACACATACATATATATATATATAATATATTCAAGTGAATTTCATGCTTCGGAAACCTGAGCAGGTGAAAGACCGGGTGCTGTGTACATTTTTTAACTACCAGCTTGCTTTTGTGTAAATATCTCACAAACATTCAGACTCGATGAGGAAATACTTTTATGTTCAGTAAAAACCTCCCAGACTCCATTAATCACACAGCCCTGGTTCAGGCCCTGCTGAAGTGCCCTTTAGCAAGACAGTGAATGTGCTCAGATTGCAGTGGTGCTGCTGTTCAGCCGACCCTGACCTCTGACCTCTTTATGTACCTTCAGAGTGAGATTTTAAAGGCAATGACAAACATGTTGTGGCTTCAATAAACCACAGAAGGGAATGACGTTTACAGCGAGAAGAGGTTGGGACCTGCAATAAAAACTCGAATTGACCGGCATGACCTACATAAAAATGCACACACGCATACACACACACACACACACACACACGCACACACACACGCACACACACACACACACACAAGCATGGTACAGTGTGTGTGTGGTCCTGTTGGGACACTGATTTGCTGCTGAAGCCACGCGGCACTCGTGTAAAATAGTAAAACACCTGTATTGAAATGATTGTGCTTTTGAACATTTAAAGTTTCCAGTCCAGTATTTCCACAGATGTGCAATATTTTTAAGAAAGTTTCTAGATGACAGAATGTGGGCCTAGAAAAAAATCTATTTGAGTCACAGGGACAGTTTTTTTTTTTCTTTTGTGTTTCCTAATTTGCACATTTGTTTTTGTGCATGTGTTGATGTGAATGTGTGTGGAAGGAGGAAGGGACTAATAACAGTGATTCGACTCATTACCTTTCATTGAGGGATCTCTGATTGTATTACCCTGAAAATGCATCAGCACACACACACACACACACACACACACACAGCTGTTAATTGTGCTCGGGCAGTTTGATGGACAGCCGTGTGTTATCAGAGTGTAAGGAGGACCTCGTCGTCACCGCCGTGCTAATGGAGCAGCTGGGAGTGAACCAATCACGCTAATGCACGAGCAACAAAGACCGTACAGGAGGTGGACAAAAAAACAGAAACACAATCCAGTACCGCAGCTATAAACACTGTTTTCTACATCTGAAGAGGAAGAATACACACATCCAGAACACTCACCAACAAAGCATCTGGTATTAAAGGCAAACATAATAATCTGCAGTGTTTTAGGCTCCATAAACCTTTTAGTTGATTGAATCTATGAATCTCTGTTGCACATAACATTCTCTCTTACTCTTAAAAGCCAATCAAAGGCAATCATGAATTCATTTTCAGAGGACAACTGAACAATCATCAGCCATGAATTCCAGCAGTGAATATTATCGTGTGTTCATCTGCTGAGGGGAAGAAAAGAAATATCGAAGTACAGTTTTAAAAAAACACTACAGGGAGTAAAAAGAAAAGTGATTTCTAGTCGTGATGACTGTCACTCTTTGCTAACTTAGTTTAGTTGAAGTCTAGTATAACTTTTTTTACCATTGCTTTCTACCACATCACTGACTACGTTTACAAGCACAAAATATTCAGGTTTTTGCCCTTTTTTCCAAAAAAGACAGTGTTCCTTCTGAGCTGTTTACAGGCTGATGAAGATGAATCTTCCTCTAATATTCCTGTTTCCATGCAGCTTGTTGGACCCTGTGAACTCAGCCTCCCTCTTTCATTCGTTCCTTCTTTAAAGGTCGGCGTTGTGATATTTGCTCATATCCAGAAACCTGTTGATCTCCAGGTCTTTCATCATGTTTAACAGTAGCTGTGATTCTCCTTGTCTTTTCTTCTGTGCCTGTATCTCTACCCCAGCCCTGCAAACTGTTGGCTGGTTGGTTTGTTTCCAGCACAGAGCTGACCGGAAACAGGAAGAGGCCGTGAACCAGCTGTATACATGTCCAAAGAACGCTCCCTAATCCTGAATCTGGTCCTGTGTTATTAAATAATTTTTTCTGTATTCTCTTTTTTCCTCCCTGCTTACATTACTTTAGCTGCGACAGTGATTGTATTGATAATGTTTAATCATATTTTAGAGGAAAACTCATTTCTGGATAGTGATGAAGTTATGAGTGATCTGAAATTAAATTCCATGTTATACACTAAACAATGTATTACACACAAATATACTGTATTTGTCTTTTAAAACTGACCTTTCAGCTGTTTGGAATCACATTTTTTTTAAATTAAAACACAGATTGGCTCAGTCCAGTGTGTGTTTCCCTTTTGGTTTCCTATCTGTGATACACTTCCTGTCGTCGCTCTGCCTGAAGTGTTTTTTCTTTTCCTCCGTTTTTATCAGAAAAACATTAGTTCTGTCCATAAATCTGCTGGCTGTATTTTCATGTGGAACCAATGCAACAAGATTAAACTCGTCACACAGCTTTTGTTAGCACTGTGTAATGACTGTCACCTCTGCACCTCCTGATTATAATGGAAAGATGATCTTCAAAGGGAAAATTGTCACGGCTGTGCAGGTCGCAGGGAATCTGCAGCACCTTCTACTAAAAAAATATCTGAGGACACACAAAACAACACTGAATTTTTTTCTTTTTCTTCAAACATCAAAGCGGTGAAACAAAATGGAGGCTCAACATGTGAGTCAGTATTAGAGGCAATGTCTGAGCAGCGGTCCCAGGTCAACCTCATGTTCTAATTAGTTCATTACCTTTTACTGCAGAGAGCTGACGCTTCAGAGGAGGACAGAGTTTATCTTTCATGTCATTTGGCAGAGATTGAGAGTGAAATTGCTCTATTGTTCTCTTTAATGCTCCTTTATGCGACGTTCAGAGCGGAGAGAGTTTGACAGGAAAATGATTTCTGTTTCTGCACACTGGGTTGAGTAAGTTTAACAAGAACAGTCTGAGAGTCTGATCAGGAACATGTTAGATGTGCACAAAATGTAACAGGAGCTCCTGGTGGACTCAGATCGTTTACTTAAACTAGAAAAGTGTGCTCACCTCCAAGGCTCCGCAATCCTCTAAAATACTTCAGAAAATGTTCAGAAATCTGCAGCGAAATGTGACAGAAAATCAAGTTGCTGAGTTTGACATTAAAGAGATTTATACCATGGCCACTCAATATTCTGGGTTCTGATTAGCTGGAAGGTGTGAATGAACTTTAAGCAACAGGACAGTATAACTGGACACCTATGATGCAGGTTCTTCTTTAGGGAAAAGAAGCCCTAACCTTTTCTTGGCCGCATTTGAAAGAGCCTTTGAAATGGGATGGCCTTGTCACGCCGCTGTGACGTGTTTGGATATGGCCCCTGAAGCTCATGTGTGGAGGCTGTGTTTGTGTGACAGGTCAGAGTCCAGTTCTTTGATATTTTCCTTTTTGTGAGTTAATGACTTGGTGCTGTAATCAGACTCCAGGCTGGTTGTCGGAAACACTGTCATGCCAACAAAGTCCATTTTGAAATAAAGGAGTCACCAAATCTATCAACAAAATTACTAAGTTAGTGAAACTGCCACTAAACTCTTCTGAGATTTTCCACCTACGTTGTTAGCTAATTGATTGCTAATTTTGTATTGTGAGAAAGGTAGGTGTTAAAGCTAGATGCCTTTTTCACAGCAGGCATTTTAAGTTGTCACAGAAAAGCGCAGGTGTTACAACGGTCTCTATGAAAAGAGCTAAAGCTTCAGCCTACACCTTTTCACGTATTACTGGAATCTGCTTTGTCAGTGATTTTTTTTGTATTATCTGTCTGTGTGAGCACCTGGGTACACTTACAGTTTGTTACTGAACTCAAAGACCAAAATAAGGATTAAGATCAAAACTCAGATTTTAAGACATGCTGCTAATTAGCAGACTGCCCTGTACAGTCTATTAGACTCACACACGGCTGAGAAGCTCCTTGGTGGAGCTAATAAATAAAATCCAATCAACCTTTAAAAACCGGGCCTCGAGCTGTGGAGCCGTTTTAAATAATGCTTCAGTGTCGAGGATGATTGATGGCCGTGTTAGGCCGAAGGATTTATTAAATCCATAATAGAGTTGATGTTGCGTCCATAATGAGCTTTCCCTGCTTTTTAAAAAATAACAGCATCACAGGGAGAAGGGGGAGGGGCCACATCAGCACGCCGTCTACATCTTCGCCATCTGACCTCCTACAGCGGCAGCGTTTCAGCTGCTCTAATCTTTTCATTTAACCTTTTATTAGCTGCAGCTCTCGTGAAGCGTGTGTGCACATGCTGCTCAGGAGAATTACAGTCTGCGCCGTCAGAGCAGCAGACTTAGTCAACAAACACATGGATGAAATATTTCATTTCAGATTCTCTTCGTTCCAACAAAACTGAGCTGCTGCTGCTGCTCTTTGTTTTATTTAACAGGTGGAGTTGAAGAGAGGATCACTTGTTCCAAACACGCCAACATCTCCATCTGCACAACATTTAGCACAACTACAGCAGCAGATATGGATTTCAGAGTTGGGAAGATGAGCACAGAAATGCTTCCAGTCATAGAAAGAGAAAAATACAAAACACAACTGAAAATGAGCCCTACATGTTGGTAAGGTTGGTTTTTCCTCACACATCCCACCCAAATATGACTGAACCACGGTTTGGCTCTTCTTTTCCCAACTTTAAAAAACTCACGGGAAAATTCACAAAGAATGGATCGCAGCCACTGATAGCACCATGAATTGCACATCACCGCAACCGCTATCTGCCCCATCTCAAGGTCTGATTCACAAAAGACATTTGCACGTGATTGCAACTATCCATGTGGCTAAGTCGGCTATAAACGGCGGCTTTGCACCAAAAACACAGTCGGCAGGACAACGGCAGAGAGAAGGAAGAAACTGAAGCTACAACCAAAAAGTAATTTTCTTCTTCCAAATATCCGCTCACGAGCACGCCTGGCATGTCGACGCCTTCGCCTGCTACAATCACTGCTGCCATGATCACTGGAAACTCTGGGCGTGACGCCCCTTATAAGATATATACAGTACTGTGAAAAAATGCTGTAAACTAAGAATGCTTTCAAAAATGAAAGTGTTAATAGTTTCTTTTCATCAATTAACAAAATGCAGTGAATGAACAGAAGAGAAATCTAAATCAAATCAATATTTGGTGTGACCACCCTTTGCCTTCAAAACGGCATCAATTCCTCTAGGTACACTTGCACACAGTTTTTGAAGGAACTCGGCTGGTAGGTTGTTCCAAACATCTTGGAGAACTAACCACAGATCTTCTGTGGATATAGGCTTCCTCAAATCCTTCTGTCTCTTCATGTAATCCCAGACAGACTCGATGATGTTCAGATCAGGGCTCTGTGGGGGCCATACCATCACTTCCAGGACTTCTTGTTCTTCTTTACGCTGAAGATAGTTCTTAATGACATTGGCTGTATGTTTGGGGTCGTTGTCCTGCTGCAGAATAAATTTGGGGCCAATCATACGCCTCCCTGATGGTATTGCATGATGGATAAGTATCTGCCTGTATTTCTCAGCATTGAGGACAGTATTAATCCTGACTAAATCTCCAACTCCATTTGCAGAAATGCAGACCCAAACTTGCAAGGAACCTCCACCATGCTTCACTGTTGCCTGCAAACACTCATTATTGTACCGCTCTCCAGCCCTTCGGCAAACAAACTGCCTTCTGCTACAGCCAAATATTTCAAATTTTGACTCATCAGTCCAGAGCACCTGCTGCCATTTTTCTGTACTCCAGTTCCTATGTTTTCGTGCATAGTTGAGTCGCTTGGCCTTGTTTCCATGAGGTATGGCTTTTTGGCTGCAACTCTTCCATGAAGACCACTTCTGACCAGACATCTCCGGACAGTAGATGGGTGTATCTGGGTCCCACTGGTTTCTGCCAGTTCTGAGCTGATGGCACTGCTGGACATCTTCCGATTTCAAGGGGAAATAAGCTTGATGTGTTTTTCATCTGCTGCACTAAGTTTCCTTGGCCGACCACTGCGTCTACAATCCTCAACGTTGCCCGTTTCTTTGTGCTTCTTCGAAAGAGCTTGAACAGCACATCTTGAAACCCCAGTCTGCTTTGACATCTTTGTCTGGGAGAGACCTTGCTAATGCAGTATAACTACCTTGTGTCTTGTTGCTGTGCTCAGTCTTGCCATGGTGTATGACCTGTGACATGAAACTGTCTTCCACAACCTCACCTCAGTAGCAGAGTTTGGCTGTTCCTCGCCCAGTTTTAAGCCTCCTACAGAGCTGTTTCTGTTTCTCTCTAACTGCGTGTGGCTGTTAGCGCTGCTGTTTGTGAACTGCACTTTTTTGCAATGAGGTTCATTTGTACAGAAAAGAGCCAGTTTTGCGCTAAATGTCTGCACATTCTACCTAATTTAAATACGTGAAAATAGCACCGGAGCACCAAGATGCTGTTTGCTTGGCAGCGCAGTTTGTGGTGCATTTCATCCTTTTTGGGTGCTTTGAGAATCACACAGTTTCTTTTTGTCTTGTTAGATTTAATTTCCAACAATTCCACATGCTGCTCTGATAAATTATTAGAAAGATCCTAATGCATCTCATCTTGTGATCAGTTCAGTCACTGGACAACAGTTTAAACACTCAGCTCACACATTAAACATGTGGCCTTTGTTGTGTGATGTAGTGCCTCTGGTCATTTTTCCTGAAGCTTTAATATTCTGTTTCATAATGTTTTCTGATGTTGGCAGAGGCGAGAAACACTCCATAATACAGATGTTTGTTACAGCCTCTTAACAAATGCAGGCTGAAGTAGAAACCAAAACATATTAGACACCGTTACAGAGTTTTATTGCACAATGAGTTGATGATGATTACAGCAGACTGAACAACAGGGATAAATCCTCACAGCAAAAAGAGCCTGGATCATGTCATCCTCCTGCTGTCCTCATAGATTATTAAACATGAAATATGTCCAACACTCGACTTTGCTGAAGAGGAAGCTGCTGAATTAAACTTTTCCTCCTTCATCTTTTTTTCACCCTCTTCTGTTAACAAAACTCATATGGTGAGGAGAAAGCTTCAAGAAAGAAAGATTCAAGTTTTAAGAAGCCCTACACTCCGGGTGCAGCACCCAACCTGGTCAGTAGGAGGCACTGTTGTACCACACACACACACACACACACACATCCATCTTCGTATCCATCTATCTGTTCATCCAGTCAACCATCTCCCCATCTTTCCATACATCTGACATCTTTTCATCCTTCCACCTATCCACTGATCTGTTTTTATGCATCCATCAGGCCACTAATCTATCCATCCATCTATTTATCTATCCATCCATCCAATCGTTAGTTCAGCCAGCCATCCATGTATCTATTTATTTATTATCCATCCCTCTGTCTAATTATCCTTTCATCTGTTCATTCAATTTATCCATCTATCCATTAACGTTACTCTCTCTCTCGCTACAACTTAATACAATTACTAAACACTATACAGATCCCTAATGTTTAGGACCTCACAGTGATAGTGAATCCCTCTGGCTGTGGCAGGTAGATACATGTTTAGCTGCTGTCCCTTCACCAGGAGCGCTGCCAGTTTCTCTTCTGGGGTTAACACCAGGAAGTTAGTTATGTTCTTGGCTATTTCCCCATCGTGGGAATCTCTCAGTGAACCCTCTCTCTGTGTCCCCATCGATGAAGCAGATGGCTTTTCACACACACAAACACACACACACACACACACACACACACACACACACACACACACAGTGATGTGTAGACAACAATCTGTGCTGTGTATAGTAGGTCACACCGACACATGCTGCACTATTTGTGTGTGTGTGTGTGTGTGTGTGTGTGTGTGTGTGTGTGTGTGTGTGTGTTGAGCTGGCAGTCTGGCAGACTGACTCTCACCCCCATCAGTGGATCTCCACCTGCAGCGTTCAGTAACCTTGATGTGAGCAGACTCATCCTGCAGCTCCTCTGCAACATCCTGAGCAGCTACACCTCCATCAGAAACAACCAACGAGCACCAGCTGAGCACTTTGTTCAGCTCCACCCTCCTGCGACACCACCCCTCTCTCTCTACTCCGGACTGTCCAGGAAACTGGAATACAAAGCGTAGTTGTCGGGTTAGTTATCTTCCTCTGGACTAAGCTGTTGGATGAAGGACAGACTGACCTTGTCGCCACAGGAGCAACACAATCCATGAATGATCACCATGATGGATCAGCTGTTTTTTATTTATTCCAAAATGTTTACATGGGGGAACTTTTTCTTGTGGGAACCTTGAGAGTGCTCGTTCAGTCCTCCACCAGATCTTCAGGTGAGCAGAGACATTAACCTGTGCCCCCCACCAGTGCAAGGCAGCGGGTAAAACAAACACACCCTCAACAACAGCATGAAGTCTGTTGTGTTCTGAGGTCCGGGGTCTTTTATCAACATAATGAGGAAACCTTTTTAATTAGTATATCTGCAAAGTTGCCAAATATCCAGATGAATGGGTCTGCACAATGTTCACTGGTAACGTATTTAAAGAGTAACTTCACACTAAATCCCCTTTTTTGAGTTAGTAAATTAAATATACAGTCACTTTATTACACTATCTATTGATCCTGGTCCCATGTTATTGTGTTTATTACAACAGAAGTTATTTTCCTATTTTCTCCAGAGAAAATCCAGGGTTCGTAAAGGGGGCGTGGTCAAGCTAAACAGCGTATTAAGTTGCTTCCCTGACAATATCCACTGTTAACTGTTAACTACAGCAAGTAACACTTGGTTAAAGTCAGGGAAAGATGGTAGCCTTGGTTCAATATTGAAAACAGTGACTTGAAGCATAAGACTATATTTTTTTATTGGGTTTTGCAGGATTATACATTTGTATCATAGACAAATACAATAGCCTTTTTATAATATTCCATCAAAGAACAAAGATGTGTATTTTTATAAAGAAGTGGGCACCGAAACTGCTAGACCTGGAACAATAACACAGAGACATGTACCAGCAGGGAAACAGCAAACTAGGAAACAAGGAAAACACATAATAGCCCCCCAAAATAACCCCACATTGCCACACCTTACCCCTCCACAATTCATTGATTAGGTCAGAATATCTGAAAACTTGACATAGGGGCCCCAGACCTTCAGAAATGCATCGGACCTTCTTTGGAGAGTCTTATTTTTTCCAACTTAAGAAGTATAGCACGTCCCGAATCCAATGTGTATGACATGACCCGAAATCAGCATATTTGCCCAACCTTAGCCAAAGGTGTTTTTGTTGCCTAAACTTAAACACACTGCGGTAAAACAACGCAACACTTTCTGGACTGCATAAAACATCCCCACTGAACATAATCCAGGCAGCACATTACATTTCTTAAAAAGGTCATTGGTAAAACCATTTAGTAGTATATAAATCAGTCACTTGCCATGCAGCACAGGTGCAGTGTGTCCATGAACTGGCTGTAGACTGAACACTGTGACTGCTGTGTCGAAAAGCAAAACCAACAGTTATGTAAAACTGTCACTTTTCCTTATGTAAAAGCAATGCTGCCTCTGATCAGCCGGAGGTTCAGCTTCTCTTACTGTAACTGCAACCTTCAACTTGTCTCTGGAAAACTCAAGAAAAGCAGAGAACTGTTCTTTCTTTTCTGAAGCTCACAGTGTTTCTGCTCGCAGCAACAGATCTGTGTTTTCCAGCCTGTGTAAACTCGGTGTGTAATTTCCTGCCCGGTCAGAGCGGCTGAGCGGCGGCAGGTGAAGCCGAGTAGGCCTCCTATGAGATAACGGAGAGATCAGAGATCAGATCTGAGTGGTTCACAATGTGTTTGAACGCTTCACTGCTGCCGGCTTTTGTTTCTGCGCTGTCAGACATGTTGGTCTGAGTTGTTCCCACCACTGCAGCCAACAACACAACTCATTAGAAATAACCTTGGAAGGAAGAAACTCTGTGTGTGTGTGTGTGTGTGTGTGTGTGTGTGTGTGTGTGTGTGTGTGTGTGTGTGTGTGTGTGTTTCTGCCTTCTCCATGCCACTAAATCAAATGTCCTCGTTGATTTGAATAAATTATGATCTTAACTGCTTCCCACCTCCCCTCCAGCTCTGCCAACATCTTCCTTAGACCAGAACTCGCCTCTCTTTGGCGACAGGAAACATCAAAGCGGGCGGTTTGATGATTTCCGCCTTTCTCTTAACTCGACAGCGACAGAAGCGAAGACTGAAGACCTCAAAAGAGAAAACAGGCCTGCAGCTGTTGGCACGGCAACCGAAGGGCAAAGCAAACGAAGTAGAAGGCGGCGAGATGAAGAGAAAAACACTTAAAAAGCTGCAGGTTTAGCTGATTTTCACCCTCAAACAAGAATAAAAAGGGAGCAGAAAGAAGGAGAGGGAGATACGAGCACCAAAGGAATGAGTCTGTTTTCACAGAGGTCAAAGTGGAGTGTAGGACGGATGAGGACGGGTTCAGGTGAAAAGAAGTACAAAAAATTCAAAGTGTTGAATTGAATCTAAAAATGTTTTAGAGGCAGAGATGTGTCAGCTGTTTGTATGAATAAAGCAGCAGCTGATGGATGAGGCGGGGCAGCCCTGCAGTCTGACACAGAACAGCCTCTAATGTACAAACGGTGAGGGGGTTTTCCATTTTGTGCTTAATCCTCTAAAAGCTTCTGGAAGAGCGGCCAAGTTGGCTGCTTTCTGATCAAAACAGGTGTTGCCAAAGAATATACTGTACAGAAACAGAGCCAAAGTAAATATGCAGAGTATATGGAAACATGCAACACGTCCTCAGACCTAAAGGACAGAACAGGTCATTTGCCAGTGAGTCCCAAAACGACATATATGACACCTTCGTCGTACTTGGTTAGGTTGTAACTTAATGTTACAATCTGACATAAGTTAAAATAAGTCAGCCTTGAAGTTTGGTTTCACACAGGACATGAACAGCGTGGGTGTTGTTTGAATACCAGTCTTCATAGTATAGAGTTTTGGTCAGTATACAAGACATTAATATAATAACAGAAAATAATACATAATACATAAGGCCATGCAGCAAAGACGACTTCGGGAAGCTGATGCTGATATCAAATTTAAAATTTAACTCGGAAAAATGTTTGTCCCAAGATTTAAAAACTGGTTTTAATTTCCTGCCACTGTCTCACCACCATTCACAATCCCTTTTTTTCAGATATGAGTAGGTCATTCATTTCCAATTTGCATTTCCTTTTTTTTTTTTTTGTACATTTTTGAGTACACAGTATGAAATTCAGAAAAAGAAGGGAACACCACAATACGGCCGGCTCTTAGAGAATCAAACCCCTCTACAGTCAGATCGTCAGTGCTTGGAACTCTCTCTTCCAGCCAGGCAGGGAAATAAGTATCGACGAGAGGACCAGAACTGGATTCAGGCGCTATAAAAACATTCCCATTCCTGATGCCGTCAAGGATTACAATGCCCACATGGGTGGGGTGGACCCATCAGATGCCCTCATCCAATATTACTCTGTTCGAGGGAAGACGATGAGATGATATAAGACCTTTTTGTACCATTTTGTTGACATTGTAGTCGTCAGTTCATACATCCTGTTCAAGTTCTTGGCCATCGGACGATCAGAGACTCGCAACGATTTAGGGAGGTCCTGATGAAAGAGCTGGTTACAGAGGCCAAAGCTTTGGGGAAGCTGCCACTGCCCAGCAGAGGGTCTGCGCTCTCTGCAAGGACCAGGGGAAAAAGGTGAAGACAACTGTGTACTGCAGCAAGTGCAACGTTGCCCCGTGTTTCACCTCAACCAGGAACTGCTTTCAGGAGTTCCACATGAGGAAGTAGACGACTGTGAGACTACAGCACTCAACCAGTGCATCCCACAGGAACATCCTTTTTATAGTAATTTCTTTTATTTTTTTGTGCTTTCTTCTGTTTTTGACCTTGGACTTGAGTACTTTCACTTCAGTAGTGTTTTTATTACTGACATTGTACTAGCACTACATTGTTTTGTACATATTCCACACTGTACTCCCATTTGGAGACAAATTTAAACAATTTAGTTGTTTTTTACTGTTTTATACTGTTCACAGTGGTAGAATCTGATGATGCACAGGGTAAATGTCATGGCCAAAGGCTGTGTGCACATAGCCTCCTGTAGTGGACATCAGTAGTATTTTGAAGCCAGATTCCCTTTCAAGAGGTACAAAACCCATTTGGGTATCCAAGTGGTCCAATGGAGAGTCTGCCTGGTCTTATCCTTACAAAAACCTTTGTAGAATCTATATGCTTTGTGGTATTTCTATCTACTTTTGACATAGTTGTAGTTAAGGAGTTGCTGAATGAATCCAGTGGCATCTCATGGTCTGCTGTCAAATCTGGAATACATTTTAGGCGAGGATAAAAATATACATTTCTCCTTTGGTTTATCACAATTTACTCAGGCATGGAAACAGGCATAATGTTACTGACACTGGGAATACATTTTCTGAGGCAGGATGCATATAGACCTGATAGTTGTGGAGCTATTCTTGATTTATTTTGGGTATGTCTGTCTAGGCGAGCCACACCTCCCAGCACCCTATAGGGCTTAAGAGGTTAAAACACCTCATTCTGTTTGTTTTTTTGTTGTTGTTGGTTTTTTTCTTCAGTTCTGACAAGTTGACATTTTGGAGATTTCCATTCAGCTGCAGCTATAAATTATTTCTTTGTTCTTCAAAGAATAATGAAGCATGGATGTGTAAAACACACACAGCAGTCTGAGCGAGGCTTTGAAGTGAGTGAATAACCGCTCTACATGTGAGCAACAGTCAGTCCACACACAGCATCTTCACAGTATGACTCATATTCTGGAGCTGCTTTACAATTTATTGATATCCAGAATACATCGCCATGCTGTCTTCGCTCTAAAGTTTTGGCAACATACAGTATTGTGCGTCAGCTTGTTCCAGTTCTTCACTGCAGCTGTATGATTACAAGGAGTGATATTCAAGCCCGACATGTGGATTTATGTAGAACGTGAAGCTGCTGCAGAAGAGTTCAGACCTGCAGGGAACTCTGGGTAATGCTGTCCTCTGATTCATGTGATAGCAGGTACATGAGGCAGGTCCCTCCCAGCATGCACTGGGGTAACAGATCCATTCATAAGTCTTTTATGAGTTCCTGCGTTGTTGCTGGTGTCACTTTGTTTTACGTTGTGCTCCACGATGTTTTCACACTTTGATCACTGTCGAACATAGCTAGATAGATATACCAGTGAATCAGACCACGACAGGCGCTGGTGTGTGATTGGTGGAGGTTCCTGATGGACATGAAAGAGACTGAAGCAGGGCCACTTTTGTGCTCAGGGGCCAGTTAATAAACAAACATTCATAATATTTAGCAGATCAAATTAATAAAGATAGATAACTCATCTTTCTTTGAAATTCTTTATTTAAAACGCAGCCAGGTCTCTGTGGACGATGTTCCTGTCCTCCAGTTATTCGGGGCGCCGAGGAGCAGCACGACGCCGAAAATATTCCAAGAAAACGCTGGGAAATTATGCTCGTCTGTTGTGTTATTCCGGTGGGAATCTGGACTTGAACAACTAGGATGAAATAACGTCGAAAGGAGCGCCACGTCTGCGGGACAAATTAAAGAAAGGAGAGAAAAGCTAAAGCTAGCTCCGTGCTATCGCCCCTCTACCGGATCATGTTAGACCTCCACTCCCTCAATAACCACCTGCCTCCGGACTGTATGGACATCCTCACAGAGACTGGTTCACTCCGCAAACACCGTCCCCCACACAGGGGCACTGGCCGTAAGTTTGTCTTCCATTCCACATCTCCACACTCCATCCCGTCCATGTGGTCCCATCGCACTTTTGCATTACGTCATCATAACAAACAACACGTGAATCTGGCTAATCTCCGTCCACTTCCCCGGTCCACACAGCCAATCACAATGCAATGCCATCTCAAACTGGCCCTACTCAACACGTGTTCCATAAACAATAAATGCCACATTCTGAATGAATTCATAACGGATAATAACCTGGATTTCCTTTGTCTTACTGAAACGTGGCAAAAACCTCTTGACTACTTCTCATTAAACCAAGTCACTCCATCAGGATTCACTTACATCGACAAACCCCGTCCAGAAGGCCGGGGAGGTGGCATTGCTGCTATCTATAGAGCGGACATTAAAACAACCATCATCTCCACCCCTACTGTTCCCTCTTTCGAACACCTGGTTTTCAAACTCTCTGGTCCCACTCCCCTGGTCGTAGCTATCATCTACCGTCCTCCCAAACCAAACTCCTCCTTCCTTTGCGATCTCTCTGACCTTCTGACCCAGCTTTGTGCTATATCACCATCTGTTCTCCTCCTAGGAGATTTTAATATTCATATCAACGATCCAACCTGTAAATATGCCACAGAATTTCTGGAAATGCTACATGGCTTCAACTTCTCTCAACACGTCAACTTCCCCACTCATAACCGTGGCCACACCCTGGACTTGGTTTGCTCCACTGGTCTTACCATTCCTCATTTATCCAGTCTCAATCCTCACATCTCTGACCATTTGGCCATCACAATAGACTTTGATATCCCTATCTCCACCCCAAAGCACAAACGCACAATTATTTTCAGAAACCTCAAATCCATCTCTCCCTCAGCTCTCTCAGCTTCCATCACCTGCAAGATGTCTGCCTCCCCTCCACCGTCGTCCAATAACCTATCTGCAATAGTGGACTACTACAACGACATTCTCTCCTCCTGCCTCAACCAACTGGCTCCCATAAAAGCCAAAAAAGTCTCATTCACACATTCAGCTCCCTGGTACACCCCTGAACTCCACCAAATGAAATCGCGAAGACGGCAATTGGAACGACTATACAAGAAAACTACATTAACAGTTCATCTCCAAGCCTACAAAGACCATCTCCAACAATACAATGAAGCCCTCAAAACAGCTCGTTCCACCTACTACTCCACAACTCATAAACTCTGGCCCCAGCAACCCCAAGACTTTTTTCTCCACCATCGGCACCCTCCTCAAACCCTGTGACAACACCTCCTCATCCTTCACAGCCACACAGTGTAACTCCTTCCTCTCATTTTTCCAAACAAAAATCGACACCATTTACAGTAACCTGACCACCTCCAATGCACCTCCCACCCCCACTCAGGACCCTATACCATCCAAACTTATCAAGGACTGCCTCCCTGCCATCTCCCCACTCATCACTGCAATCATTAACTCAAAATCCCTCAGCTCTGGAGCAGTCCCCCCCCGCCTCACTCAAACTGGCTGCTGTCACACCCATTCTCAAAAAACCTGGACTCAACCCTGACATGTCCAACTTCCGGCCCATCTCCAATCTCCCCTTTCTATCAAAAATCCTTGAACGTTTTGTCGCCACTCAGCTAAAATCCCACCTCATCTCCAATAACCTCTTTGAACCATTTCAATCTGGCTTCCGTTCTAAACACAGCACTGAAACAGCCCTCCTCAAAATCACCAACGACCTCCTCCTCTCCTCAGACTCTGGTAACCTCAGCATCCTCATCCTTCTCGACCTCTCTGCAGCCTTCGACACCATTAGCCACACCATCCTGCTCTCCCACCTGGAATCATTTCTCAACATCACAGACACTGCACTCTCCTGGCTCAAATCCTACCTCACCAACAGACACCAGTTCATCCACATCAATAACTGCTCTTCCTCCACTGCTCCTCTGTCCCAAGGCGTCCCCCAGGGTTCAGTGCTTGGTCCCCTCCTTTTCATCCTCTACATGCTCCCCCTTGGCAAAATCATCCGTCGTTATGGCCTCCAGTTCCACTGCTATGCTGACGACATCCAACTATACATTTCCACAAAAGCCATCACCACCACGACTCACTCTACACTCACCAACTGTCTCACTGAAATTAAATCATGGATGCGAACAAATTACCTTCAACTGAACAGCGATAAATCGGATATACTCATCATTGGCCCCACATCCCGCACCAAAACCACCCACGACTTCAGCCTCACTTTTGGCAACAGCACACTGTATCCCTCCCCACACATTCGCAACCTTGGAGTAATGTTCGACAGTCAGCTAAAATTTGATCATCACATAAACCACATCACCAGGACTGCCTTCTTTCACCTCAAGAACATTGCTCGTCTCCGCCCCTCACTCTGCTTTTCTGCTGCCGAAACCCTTATCCACGCATTTGTCACATCCAGACTAGACTACTGTAACAGCATCCTCTACGGCTCATCATCCAAAGTCCTCAATAAACTTCAATATATCCAGAACTCGGCTGCCCGCCTGCTCACCCACACCCACTCCCGAGACCACATTACCCCTGTCCTTCAGAACCTACACTGGCTTCCTGTCACACAACGCATTCAATTCAAAATCCTCCTCCTCACACACAAAGCTCTTAATAACCAGGCCCCCTCCTATCTCACGGACCTGCTCCACCATCACACCCCTTTCCGCAGCCTCCGCTCATCTGAAGCCAACCTCCTCTCCTTGTCTGTGCGGACCAAGCACCGAACCTGGGGCGACAGAGCCTTTTCCGTCGTTGCCCCCTCTCTCTGGAACTCACTCCCCAAACCCATCAGAGACTGCACTGATCTCCCCACCTTCAAATCCCTGTTAAAAACTCACCTTTTTAAACTGGCTGATCATGTTGTGTTTAGAACCTGATTATATGTTGTGTCTTAGTGTTTAATGTTGTTTTATTATGTCAGTGTATA
>SEMN01001637.1:0-36852 GCA_005408345.1 Macquaria australasica
GTTATTAATTCAACTTCTTCCCGTAGTTGTGTGCTTTCTCCTCTCTCTCTCCCTCCCCTTCTGTTGCTTTCTGCAGGTGTTTCTGCCTCTGGAGCTGTGGAGGTCTGGGTCTGTGGTTGCTGCTGCCTGCTGCCCCCGTGCTCCTGCTCTGCACCCGCTGATGCTATTGCTGTTGTTGCTGTTATTAGTATTGCTATTATAATGTTGCTCTTAGTGTTGTTTCTGTTGGTGTTAACATCAATGCCATTACCATATCTATGCTGTATTGAGTTGCTGTATGTTCTCTTTCCTCCTGCTCTCTCTCTCCCGCTCCCCCCTTCCCCCTTCAACCCAACCGGTCGAGGCAGATGACCGCCCACCTTGAGCCTGGTTCTGCTCGAGGTTTCTACCTGTTAAAAGGGAGTTTTCCTTGCCACTGTCGCATAGTGCTTGCTCATGGTGGGAACTGTTTGGTCTCTGTAAATATAAAGAGTCGGTCTAGACCTGCTCTATTCGAAAAAGTGCCCTGAGATAACTTTGTTATGATATGGCGCTATATAAATAAAACTGAATTGAATTGAATTGAAAGCAAATGTCCCTTTCAGTGAAGAAGAGATGCTTCCAGGTTGGTTTGGAGCTGCTCCTGACCTGCTGACCTGCAGTCTGACAGACGTGACGTCGTCCCTTCAAACACCAGCTAACCGAGCTGATGTGTCCCTTTACACACGACTTCTCACTGAGGTGATGAACCTCTTTATATTCTCTCGCAGTGAACGAGTCAACACGTTTCTCTTCAACAGGAACGAGACTCAGATTATTGCAAACGGAAAACAGTCTCCAGGTTTTCTTTGTGATGGTTGAGTGAAAACAGCCAAAGATCATCAAGGGTCACGTGAAGGCATCTGAAGCTGCGTTCACTGCACCGGCAGCATTTGCAGCGAGCATCAGGTTAATAAATCACACAGGAAAACCTGCAGAGCACAAACAGTACAGACTACTGGCAACAGCTAACGGGGCTAACAGAGCCAGTAACTAACGGACTCAGCTGACAAAACACACATTTACTGGTGTTTTCATGATGCCACTGACAAAGTAAAGAAACAGCATTTACACTTCGGGCCGGTTAAAACAGATTTCTGGACAGTTCAGAAACTAGTTAACTTTCTCACCGTTTCCAAGTATTGATCCGGACCAAGTCAGCAGACAGAACCAGGACAGAAGATCCGGAGACGTCAACTTAAATCCAAAACCCGACATGTTGTCTGGAAGATATTCCAAGTTAAATGTCAATAATATGAAACAAACTGACGGTGGGCAGCTGCTGACCACAGTCCTGTGCTCTAAGACGACAGTATTGATCACTGATAACTACAGAACTACTTCAGACCCGCTTTAACTTATTAAAACTACCTAACGGAGGATTCACGCTGTCGGCTAGTAAATAAAAGCTACTACACTAAAACGCTGAAGCTTCTTCTTCTGTGGAGTTTATTGGCGGTTGGCATCACCGCCACCAGCTGGACTGGAGTCAGGAGCAGGAGGTTATGCAGGAAAAACAAAACAGAACAAATAGAAACCTAGACTCTTTTAGGTAAATCTGTCTTTTATAAACCTAATAACGTTGTAGTGTATCTCGCCTGCTGTTCTCCCCAAGAGACCCGACAGTGAAGAGTCACGGTGGTTCATCTTCCTCAGGGACTGAAACAGGTGACCCCTCTCCATATTGGCTTTCCTACAATGAAGTATTACATGTTCGACTGTTTCTGGTTGGCCACAGTTTGTGCCTATTTCATATAAAATATGACCTGTGTGACCTGTTCTCTTTCTTCCCTCCGTCCTCCAGCACCAACAGGTCTTTGTATATCATATAGATGTCTTCCAGTCTCCTTCTCGTCCCAGTGCTCCTGCCATACTGACCTGTAGGTCTACATGCTGATTGTCCTAATGAGTGTCTCAGCTTCAGCTCTGCTCAGTGGGACCTGTGGGTCTACATGCTGATTGTCCTAATGAGTGTCTCAGCTTCAGCTCTGCTCAGTGGGACCTGTGGGTCTGCATGCTGATTGTCCTAATGAGTGTCTCAGCTTCAGCTCTGCTCAGTGGGACCTGTGGGTCTACATGCTGATTGTCCTAATGAGTGTCTCAGCTTCAGCTCTGCTCAGTGGGACCTGTGGGTCTACATGCTGATTGTCCTAATGAGTGTCTCAGCTTCAGCTCTGCTCAGTGGGACCTGTGGGTATACATGCTGATTGTCCTAATGAGTGTCTCAGCTTCAGCTCTGCTCAGTGGGACCTGTAGGTCTACATGCTGATTGTCCTAATGAGTGTCTCAGCTTCAGCTCTGCTCAGTGGGACCTGTGGGTCTACTTGCTGATTGTCCTAATGAGTGTCTCAGCTTCAGCTCTGCTCAGTGGGACCTGTGGGTCTACATGCTGATTGTCCTAATGAGTGTCTCAGCTTCAGCTCTGCTCGGTGGGACCTGTGGGTCTACATGCTGATTGTCCTAATGAGTGTCTCAGCTTCAGCTCTGCTCAGTGGGACCTGTAGGTCTACATGCTGATTGTCCTAATGAGTGTCTCAGCTTCAGCTCTGCTCAGTGGGACCTGCTGCTTCCGGATACACGCTTGTTTACTTTACTCTTCAGAATAAAAGCCTGATGTCAGGAATTCACTTCTATTTCCAGCTTTTAAACCAACGTGGAATAAAATATTTTGGTTCCAGCTTCTTAACTGTGAGGATTATCTGCTCTTGTTGTGTTTTATATCATTAAAAATCTGATATCTTTGGGTTTTGGACTGTAGGTCAGACAAAACAAGTAATTTAAAGACGTTATGTGACGGGCTTTTTTCTAAACGATCAATTGATTAATCAAGAACATAATCAGCAGATTAATAGATAATGAAAATAATTGTTAGTTGCAGCCGTAATCTGAGATTTCAGTTAGCAGGTGTGATGATTAAATAAAAAAATAGTGAGTTTGAAGATTTTTTAACCTCTTTAACTGCCTTTATTTTGAAGGCAGATGTCAAAACCGAAAGTGTTTGTGGTTTCCGGTCTCTTTACACGTCCGTGGAGTGAAAAACCTTCCGCGTCACAACAAAACCATTTGACTTTTTCTCTCCTTTTCCTGTTCTCCTTTTTAAACACTGTTAAAGAAAAAAGTTCTACCAAATAATTGTATTCTTCTAGTTTATTTGACTGTTTTTTAGTTTGGAGTGCAGAGAGAGGTCGTCCTGTGTTGGCCACCTGGCCTGAGCGACATGTTCTGTGTTTGCTGTTTACGTTTTAAATGCACTTCTTAAATCAGAAATAGATAAATGAATAAAATAAAATGCAGAGATGGAAGAATGGATGTTGGATGGAGCGAGCTTTCTACCATCAGCTGCTTATAGCAAATAAATTATATTATTAGTATTAGGCAAGGTATTATTAATGCTATTGATGACCATATGTTGCCTTATTTCAGTATTGTTTTCATCAGTTAAATAAATGAAACTGTTTAGTTTTTCCATCAGATCATCACATTAAAAATACTAAACTAAATAAAACAGCAGGTGATGAGTCTAAACAGTTGTCATGGTTACATAAATGTGTCTAACAGTGAACATACTGGCTGTCTCTTTTAACTCCCCCCCTCTGTATCTGCCTCTCTGCCCCCCCCCCAGTCTCCCCTGCACCCTATACCTGCCTCGCCCACCAGTCCACAGTCCATCCTGGATGGCAGTAACTCCACCTTGTCGGGCAGCGCCAGCTCTGGAGTCTCCTCCCTCAGTGAGAGCAACTTCGGCGGCCCCGCCTCCTCCTCCGACCCCCCGGCCAGTCGCACAGACACCCTGGAGTCCGTCCCCAGCAGCCAGGCCTGGACCACCGACCAGGAAGACCTGGACTCGCCTTACCAGCCCGTCAGGTACAGCATCTCCGAGCCTGAAGTCCTGGACGGAGTCAAACTCCCGCCCTGCCGCAGCCACTCCGCCCCGGGAGGCGTCACCCCGGCCCAGGCGGTGGGCCAAATCCAGCCCCGGGCTCCGGGTTCGGCCTCCACTGGAGCTCCACAACAACCACAGCAGCAGGATGGGCTGCCGCACCCCCAACACCACTACAACCACCACCATTTCCACCCACACTACATCCCCCACCTCCCGCCTCTTTACCACCTCCACGAGCCTCCTCCAGCCCTGCCCCCCAAACCCTACCTCAGAGAGGGGTGTATCCCTGAAGAAGACCCCCTGAACACCCAGTCCGCACCACCTCCTCCTGCACCCCGGCCCATGCCACGCAAGATCTCCCAGCCCATAATCGCAGCAACCAAGGATGAGCAGGCTAAAGTGGCCTGGGAGCACGGCATCAGTGAGTAAGACGTCGGCTGATGATGAAGAAACTTGCAGGACTGAAATGAACCGAATTTAAACTCTTTTCAGAAGAGAGAAAGAGGAAGAAGAGCTGAACTGAAACCGAGTGATGTTGAGAGAAACTGTCAGACCCCCCCCAGCTGTCCCGGTCCAATAACCAAACTAATCACTGAAAGGTAAAAGCTGAAAGATGAAGGTGGGAATGATCTGCTCCACATCACCTGCACGTCATCTCATCCTTTAATCAGCTCTTTCACTAAACCATCACGATATCGTCCACAGATCCACCTTTCTAAGTTCAGTCGCACCTGTACTGAAATATGTATCGATCTCATGTTAGTTATTGATTTAATTTTCATTGATAACAATCAAACATCAACATAGAAACATAATAACAGAGTGATTATACCCTGTTACCTCACTTCAGATGTTTAACACAAGCAGCACTTTAACAAAGCAACAGAGCACCAAAACATATACAAATAATTATTAATGAATTCATTAATATAAGAATTATAATCTTCATATATGTTTTATTAGGGGGTTGTGCTGCAGTAAAGATAAAGTGATGATCTCACTGAAAACAGAAACTGTAATAATAAAGACGTCTGAATCCCGAACAACAACCAATCAAACGACAGATTCAAAGTATGTAGATAAATGTAATACAGTATATAGAAGTATATAAATATAATTTATATTTAATCCTTATTCTTTTGATTGAAGGTGAAACTGTAGAAATATGCAAGATAAATGGCTTCCTGAGCCGTTAGCAGCTGCTGGATGAGACGTGATGTTTAAAAAGGACACCTTGACCACTCGCAGGTTCCTGGAAATGTTGCATCCCATAATTTCAAGAGGTCAAGAAATGATTTTCTTCAAGCTTGTGATGTTAAAAAAGGCGTTTTACCCTGTGAGGGATTTTTTTTTAGCTGAGGAGGGAAGAACCTGTAAATGTGCGCGAGGCATCAGATATAAGATATTAACTATAATGAAATATACACTTTCTGCCATTTTTTATGAAAGTAATGAACTGTACATTTTTTAATCAGGAAACTGTTTTGTATGCATGTTCATTCATTGAAAGTTACAGTTTAAACAGAGACTGTGAGCGCTCCACAGATCTGTGCACTGATGTCTTTCTGAGGATGTTAAAGGTTTAATCTGGTGATTCTGGTGTGAAGCTACTGTGAAGGATCATACTTTTCTATTTCTTTTGTTTTTTGTTTTAAAAATGTAAAACTTTTTACTTTTAGCCACCGGCTCAGCTTACGTACACATCACTCCTCTCCTTTTTGGTTGAAATGAACAAAACTGAAGTGTGAACAGCTGTTAGCTCCACCTGGTTTAGCTTCCCGACGCTGGCTCATGTTCTCACTATGACCAGAGAAGTGCACGGTGAACTTTAACCTTTGTGAGAGCAGCATGTTCACGTGCACAGACCTGGATCCCAAAGTCTCAAAGGGCCTCTTACAGGAACAGGAAACTCAAAGTCCTGAATTTATAATTAAAAGATGTTTAAAGATAAGGCTGGCTGTTCAGCTGCGCTGTATTTTATTTTATTTTGACTCAGTGCCACATACACACCCTGTTTCCATAGATACTAGATGTGTATTAATCCGCCACTGAAAATAGTCCCCAACAAATGCACTGTTTCCTCTTATCTGAGTGACGTTTGCTAAAAACCCCAGTGACCAGCTGATTTAGGAAATTACTGAGACTTTTTTTACATGTGACTTTATATCTGTGAGCTGTTTCTAAAGATTTACATCTTCAGCAGGAACCAATGTGTTTACGGGCTTAGAGAGAGAAAGTGTTATATTAAATATAGATTAACGGCAGCTTTATCCTTTAAATCTGTTTGTGGTTTTGCCATCAGCTCCTACAAATGTCATCAATAACAGTTAATAATTACCATGTTTTATTCTTAATTTACTCTTTATTTCCTGCTTTGTTTTAAACAGCCATGAAATGTTGAGTCCAAAGACAGAAAACGGTCCAGATATTGATCTCTGCTGCTCCCTGTGTGTTGCCTTTTGATGTGTGATTGGCAGTCAGTCATTACCTGTTTCACAGCAGACACTGTAACATAGAAGGAAAAGCACAGGTGTGATTAATGACACCAACGATGGCTGCGTTCCATTCAGG
Source organism: Macquaria australasica (assembly GCA_005408345.1). Lineage (NCBI taxonomy): Eukaryota > Metazoa > Chordata > Actinopteri > Centrarchiformes > Percichthyidae > Macquaria > Macquaria australasica. The sequence goes on from SEMN01001637.1 coordinate 6,473, forward strand.
TGCTCCTGTTTCTGGGTCCTGCTAGTGTGCATGCTGGCTCACTGGGACACTAAATGGAACTCAGCCATCGTTGTGACGTTATTAGTCCCAGCTGTGTTTTTCCTGCTGTGACAAAGGTCCGTTGAGCAGTACATGTGGATTTGTCTCCCTAAAAACTAGAAGAAATGATTCCAGGTGAAGAAGAAAAGAAATATTTCAGCCTGAACGGGACCCAGAACAAACAGTTTCTGTTAGTGAAGGTTTAGCTGCTGCTGTTTTTGTGGAGCTCTGCAGCAGGTGAGTGTTTTTAAATTAACTGTGAATTCTTGTCAGTATTTTACTGTCACAGTTGTAGGTAACGTTAAACAGCTCGTGCTCTTTGCCTCAGAGTGAAATGCAGAACTCGTCTGTTGGTTCTCGGGTCGTTGTGGTGAGTTGATTTGAGTTGGTGCAGGTGATGCTCGCTCCGTCAGTGTGGAGCACAAACAAGCTTTCTGTTCAGTTCCATGTTGGCTTGAAATGGAGAAGCTGCTCTGATTTCTGTTCAGGTTGTTTCAAAATTCAAACGTGCAGTTTGAAGCTGTGGGTTAGAAGACGCTTTGAGGTCGTTCACATCACTTTGTGGCCTTTAATTTAACTTGCAACAAATAGAAACACTTGTACTGTTTTGGCATCAGGTCATCTCCAGTCTGTTATCTGATGTCTCCACACATCAATTGTAAATCTAGTTTTCTGTTCTTTTAATGAAAACAGTCCTTAGTTCACTTACTCCCTACATGATGAACCCTCCACTCCATATGTTATCCATATATTTAAGATTTCAGACTCTTTAACAGTCATCTGTCACCTCAGGAACAGAGGTGAAGCATTGCATTTGTGATTTTCAGAGCCACTGATATACAATTTTTTTTTTATATCTTTGTGATGTTGCAACCACAATTTTTTTGGTGTGGTTGCAACATCACAAAGATATAAAAAAAAAAAATCCTGCTGCTGAATGCCGAATTATAATCACGGTTAACAGTGTATCATAATCAAGTTTTGATCTTTTAGGGAGCAAAGGGAAGGTTAAATTCTTCATCTTTTATTTTTGTAGTGGTATAGTGGTGATGTAATGGAGGGAAGCGGTTTAAATTCTGTTCAAAAGGAAACTCGCAGTGCAGCTCAATCCTCATGTGAACAAACTGGAATCCCTGCAGTCAATTATCCAGACCTGCACATTTATAGATTATTAAGAAAAAGAAACTATGCAAAGCTCATGTGGTCAGAATTTTGTTTTAATTCGATGACCAGTTTGAATCATTTTGTTTCTTTAAAAACAAGTTTTCGTTCCGTTGGGCTTTTTCTTCATACTTTGTTGTTGAGTTGTGTTTGAACACACTTCAGAGCATCACAGAGACCTACTTTGTAAAAGTGACGAAAGCAAAGTGTCCTGTAAGTGGACATGTTTTGCTTTTAAATGTGGAGAAGGAATAGAAAATATTATGTGAAGCAGGAGTTCACAGCTTGACTTTGCATACAGTCTGTGAAAAGATAATTGTGTCTTAGTGATGCACCTGGTAGACCAGCAGTGAGCATGTTGTGACACTAAAAACCACTGGAACCACTTGTTGGTATTTCTTTGTCTTTTGTAAACGGATAAAAAGAGGAGGGCTGAGGGGAAAGCAGATGTTGGGTTGATTTCTGTGTACATAAACAGGGAGAGAGTATTTATACAGATCATAAAGGACAAACCTTGTATACATGTAGATTGTGATCGTCTTGCCTTGTACTTTCTGATGTAAAACTGTTTTTAAACCTAGACAGCAGCAAACAATACAAGTTCCTTTAGTCTAATTATTCAGATTATTTCAGGGCAGCTGAGGGAGGTTTGCTGTTACTTTGTGTATTTTGCATCGACGATGAATCCAGATTGAGTTACTATGATGCTATTCCTTTGTACAACGATGCTAATCAGTATTTCTTGTATATAAAGTCTTTATTGTGTTAGCATGAGTATAAACTGTGACGTGTACGACAGTAGATGTAAATACTCACGTTTTTTTTTCCTACTCACTAAACAGACTGCTGTTGTGGATTCATGATTAATGACAAACATTAAATAATGTTTTATTGACTCAGCTGTGATTCAGCCTGCATTCATTTCACATGTAAAAGTCCTGCTTTCCAACTTTTACAGTACAGAATTTACTGTACTAGTGTAAAAGTACTCACTATGCAGGTAAAATGTTCTGTCAGGTATTATATACTGTTGGATTATTATTGCAGATATATTAAAGCAATATTTTTAAATGCTGATTTTATGCTGTTGGATGGTTTAATTTACTTGTATTTCATGTTATCATTATAGGTTTTTAAAATCTTAATCTGCAAAGTAAGCAGTAACAACAGCTAACAGATACATGTAGTTTTTATACCACTGAGAATTCAGGTAAAGATTAACTATTATTCACCAGACGCCTGTGACCTAAGTGTTTAGTTGAGTATTAAACTGTAGGTAAGTTAAAGATGGAACATTGAGGCTTAGTTACAGAGCTTGGTGCTGGGGTTATTTGTGTAACCACCAACAACCAAATAAGATGAATAGCTTCTCAGTGAGAATCACTCAAGTTATTTGTAATGTGTTTTGATATTTGTGTGAATTTGGATGTCTCACTATTCCCTCTTCTGAACTTAAAAACTGTACTTGTATTAACTAAATGTCTTTAGTTCCACCACTGCTGTGGTTTCCCCTCCAAACGTCTAGTTTCATTTAAATAACTGCTCAATGTGCAGAGAGGTAAAATGATCTAATATTTCACAGAAAGGCAAAGATTAAAGTTCAAAAAATGACAGATTTGTGAATCAGAACTTTTTTTTCTTCTTTGCTCTCCCATTAATCATCTCACAGATCCTCAGATTTAAGGAGTTAAAACTACAGGAAGTTAGTTCAAACTAAATATTACACATAATATAAACATGAAAGTACTTTAATGACTTGTTTTCATTATTTTATTTAAATAAATTCAGTAAATAAATGCAGTATGTACAATCTTTGACATTAAGTCGCAGCATGAAAAGGAGGAGCGGAGGTGGAGGCGACTAAAGGCAGTTAAAGCTGCTTGCAGAGGAAGCAGCAAGAGTAGGCAGGCTGAAGCAGCTTAAATAATGCTCAATTTTTCATTAGTGTCATGCATATATAACTATGCAGAGCAGCATAAATTCACACAAGCCAGGAGAAAAATAACATGTATAAAAATAGATATTTGGATATAAAATTCAAAAATGGCATAATCTTTCACAATCAAATTAACAATCATTGTCTACAAAACAACTCATAAATCCCTGATAAATACATGAGAAAATGAAACAAGTTAAAATACAAAAAACAAATCAAACAATAAAAGCAATATATACAGAGTTCTAAAATCTCAACCATCGTGTTGAGCTACAAGAACCAAAGAAAAGGAAGAAAAACACAAAAGTCCTGTAATAAATACGTTGTTTTGTTAAATCTGTTGATAAAGAGCTTATATTGAAATTTTGTCAAAAGCACTCTGTAAGTCCCTGAAATACAATATACAAAAACAAATATATCATAAGGCTGTAGATTGCATATTTACACTGTACAGTATGTACACACACACACACACACACACTTAACACACACGTAAAGCTGTCAAACAGGTGGATTAAGTGGCAGCTCTGAAGGTTTTCTCTGCTCAGAACCTGCAGAACAGAAAACAGAAGTATATATTACATAAAGTCAACTTTTATATTATACAGAAATGATTGCTGTGACCAACAAATAGATTTGCCCCCTCCCAAAAAGATTTTAATGTTTATCATCTTTCCAGTCTGTTTTCAACAGTTACTAGTGGAGACTGAAAGTTGGTCTGAATTATTTCAGTCAGCTCATGAACGTTCTCGAGGTCGACCACCAAACATATCCTAAACCTGTGAAATCACTGGATCACATGTAACTGATGATTTCAATGATAATGACTCCAGCACTACCGACCATGAACAGAATTATAAGAAACATCTGACTGAAACCCACTGAAGCACTTTGACTCTTAAACTTTACTGCTGACAGTGACCACTGTGAGAACCAATCAGAGCTGTGAGGCTCACAGTCGACTCTTTATTCATCTCCATCTGAATAAACGAGTCGCTTCAAGCTTGTGTTCTCAAACTATTAAATGTCATTTAACAATAGTTAAATAATCTGCTGTTGCTCAGTTTATCAATCCAATATGTTTAGCTACCACATTCTCCCCTGAGGACTCCATGGAAACCAGAGTTCTTGGCTTAATAGATTACCTAAATCCATTATGACCTGTTGAATTAATTAATCCACAAATTTCAGCCACATAACTGCACAAGTATTACTTGTAGTACTGAGCTGTCAATAGGAATAATCACTTAGTAAGAACAGATACCAGCTGATGAAGTTCTGCTGTCGGGAAATAAAGTATTTTGGTGACATCAAACAAGCCCAAATAATAACCTTAAAGCTTCACCTTGAAGCTGATGTTTAACCACAAAACTCTGCATCAAATATATTCAGTCATTTCAGACATTATGTAAGGGTTAAAGGAACACTTCACAAGTTTGGGAAATGTGCATATTGGCTTTCTTTCTGAGAGCTGGATGAGAAGATGGATATTAATCTCATGTCTGTGTGTTAAGTATGGAGCTGGAGTTAGGAGGCCGTTAGCTTTAGCAGAAAAACTGTGAGCAGTGTGAAACAGTTCGCCTGGTGCTGGTAGGTGTAGTTTATTTTACTTTAGACTGTGTAGAAATGTAGAAGTGCTATCAGTCTTCTCTCTCTTGGAAAGAAAGCTAATACCAATGCTGAACTATTCCTTTAAGCTTGTTTTACCAAACCAGTTTGAGAAATAATCCAAAATATCATTTGCTAAATGATCAACTGGCTTGAAAGGCATGCACTTCCATTTAGTTTATTTGTATGAAGTATATCAGCAGACAGGTACAAAATGTTCAAATGTACACTCATACATGAACAATGAGAAACACGTGAGCTGTGCTCTAAATTTAACTCTTTGGTGTCCCGTGATTTGCTGATACCGGCTGAAACACACGCCAACATGTGAATAACGGAGTATTTTCCACTTTGAGCGCTGCATGTGAGTGAGTGATATTCAGAGCTCTGTTTGGAACTTAATGAACATTTATGGTAACAGATTCACGACTGTGCTTTATCTACTTTTAATTTAATCAATCAGTATTAGAACCTGATGCCTCATGTAAATAAACAGAATGCTTCATATCTGACAATAACTGTCAAGACTCTGGACATGAGATAGTTACTGTTAAAGATCTGTTATGTTGATGTCTGCACATTATGGGTATGTTGATGCAATACGTTTAATAAACTCACCTCTATTACAGCGTATTGTGATGAACTTTGCAGCTACAAGCAAAGCTTGAACTGCAGCAAGAAGAAAAGCTCCCAAAAACAATCCACCCAACAACCATCCAGCAGCCACTTTGCTGGACGAGTCCTCACACTGTCCTGAAACACATCACAAAAAGCTCAAATGTAACTACATATCATGTTCAGCACTCTGGTTACAAACAACACAAAACAAATATTAAAATTGTGACTAAATCTTTGAAAACTAATAACACATCAACAATTAACATTATTTGATGATTAAACCACTAAGAAAGAAATCTCACCACTGATATGCACAAAGGTCTCAGCCTGAGTCTGATGGCTGATTTCCTCCTGTGTGGCTACACAGTGATAGTAGTCGGTCTTGGTCACAGTAGTTTGGAGGATGATGTCGTAGCGGCCTCCTCTTTCTGAGACCTGTGGTTCTTTAGCAGGAAGGATGTTTCCAGCTCTCTCCTTCCACTCTACTTTAGGTTTTGGAGAAGCACCTCGAACATCACACTGCAGCAGCACCCCGTCCTCTGTGGCATTAACTATCTTAATGGACGGTTCTGGAGATGCACCTGTGAACACAAACAAAAGCTCATTAAGGACAGCTATCACTAGAAATGTATTAATGGCATGTTGTTGCCTGACTGTGGAACAGATTGTGTTTCAAGAGAGAACAGAAAGAAACAAAAGCACAATGTGACCTTGAACTACACATCCCAACATCGTTTGATAGGACAAGATGTTTTTTAACAGTTAACTCTTTTGATATATTTGGTAATTAATGACCACTGAAAGTGCTATTTCTGACATAAGTCACCTATAGCTGGTTTGCTCTGGTCCAGATGCGTTCGGGGCAGGAGCAAGAGAGTAAATACAGGCAGAAGCTCCTGTGTTCTGGACTAGTGTTTATTTCAGAGAGAGAAACGTTGCTGCTTCGTTCTCCGTCCAGCTGCTGCTACTAGAAACAGTTTGCTGCTCTGCTGCATCCCAGAATGCAAAGCACACCTGGCTACAGGAGCCGTTTGGCTCAAACCTGCAGAGTTCACCTGGCAGGTTCGTTTTAACCGAACCAAACAGGTGAGGTGTGAAAACTATTTAAGAGTTTCTGATATTTTTTGGTTTAGATCTATAAAACTGTTTCTATGCTCTGAAGACTGCTGAAATGATGCAATTCAACGTCTGTAAATCAACTAATCGATCGACAAAACTTTTGATAACCGATTACTCGTTTGTCATTCATCAAGAACAAATTCCAAACATATTCTGGCTGCAGGATTTCAGATTGTTGGTCGAACAAAACAAGACATTTTCTTTTCTTTCCTTTTCATCTGAATGATGATGTCACTGATTTCTACATCTGTGTGCTACAACTTTGTCAGCCAGAGGCACAAAACCTTCACTTAGACACAACAACATCTCAAGCTCAGATGCTACATCAGCTTCAAGCGATCAGTCAAACAATGTTACTGGTGACTGTAGGAAGTTTCACCTGTAGATAACCTGTAGTTAAGCTGTAGTTAACCAGATTGCTGCTGCCTGAACTGCTGGTGCGTCAGTCAAACACAGCAGAAGTATAATGTGACGGGATGATGGGACAGGGTTTGAAAAGTCTAGAAACTCATAACACCAAACGCCGAACAAACCAGCAAAACATGACCAACCGACTGTAGGAATCTTACCTTACTATCGGGGGCTGAAGAATGACCACAGAGTCGAATTAAAAACTTTGAGTCTCAACATGAATTTGACATTATAACTTTAAAGAGTCACTGTACTATGATTTTATCTTGTCAGCTGTCTGTTGATGTGTCCGTGTCTGTCTGAGATACATGTGGTGCTGCTTTCAAGCTAATCTTGAAGTTAGAAAGAAAACTGTAACTACACTTGTGAGAAAGTCCTACAGGTCAAGGTCCAACAGCACCATCTACTGGTAAATGGACGAACGCTGTCTGAACCAGTCCGGACCTGCTCAGCCACACTGACAAGCAGCAGACCAGTTAACAAGCAGACCGGGTGAAGTTGCATGGACTTTCTGTGTGTCTCCATAATTATGTTTGCGTTCTTGAGGAAATGTAAGTGCTGTCCACTTCTTAGCTATGGATAATTTGATCATTATTCCAGTTTGTGTTGTTACATGGAAAGATGCTGTGTGAGTTTGAGTTAGCTAAGTAGCCTGTGTTTCAGTAGTAGTTAGCTCTGCCTTTGCTAGTACAGCAGCTACATTTGAATGCTTGTGATGGCTTAATGATAAATATTTCGTTTGAAATACCAAAATTGCAACTCAGTTTATTGTTGTGATTGTGACCATGCTTTTGTTAATAGAAAATTATTTACTGTTCACATTTGACATGAGGCTCCAATGCTGTTAAGCCTCTGCTAACGTTATGTTGGAAATTGTACCGTTTCACCACTAATATTGCATCTGTTCTGTTGTATTGTGCTAAAGTAGCAGTTTGCACATAAGTTAGGGATGTTACTGGTGAACCTTAAAATCATATGCTCATATGGCAGCTTATTTAGGAATGTTTATTGATTTAACTGCTGAATAATATGCTGAGCATTTTTTGAAATACATTTCTATTGCCTTTCTTTATTTTCAGACCATACATATGTTGTACAGTGATGTTATAGTCCAAAACATTCATTAAAGAAGACAAAACAGATCTCTCTCTCCAAGTGCCTTGATTCTCTAACCGGAATCATAGTTCATGGTCTGCCGCCTCAACCAGCAATCCTTTTCTTCTGAGGCTCGCCCTCAGACAATACTAATGAATATACAGTAGATGTTCATATGTTTTATCTACAACTTGACTACGTTCAGAAATTGCAGATTTTTATTGTATAACTAAATAATTCTTTATTGCCAGTATGACAGCTGCATGTGATTCTCAGCTGTTAACATGAAACTGCTGGTATGTAATTAAAGTCGTTCTTTCAAAGTGTTACTCGTCAGAGGTTTAAACAGAAAGCTGAATGGACGAACAGTTGGTGTCGAACCCAAACTACAAAAGATAAATAAAAACATTAAGATGAACTGTTTAATGAAACACTCACCAACAAGAAGCCGAATGTGGAATATTTGTCTCGGCTGAAGACGTGGAAAATAACAGGTGTAGTCTCCACTGTCGGCCACCGTCGTATTTCTGATGATTATGGAGGCGTTGCCAAACTTCAGCTCATCTTCAAAATGTGAGACGCGACCTTTGAACTGCTCATCTTGACCTGGACGCCCGTTATTGTAATGAAGACCTGCTTCATACAGGAACACCTCCTTCTGACCATCTTTCTTCCAGACAAAGAGCTTTAACTCAATGTCCTCCTTGGTGTTGAGGGAACAGGGTAGAACAACATCACTCCCTTCTTTCACGACCACTTTGACGACACTCGGCCCTGAAAGAGAAACATATTTTTCATTATGTTTAAATAAATAATAATATTGATACAATGTTCTGAGGGCAGACTGCAGGGAGCTACTTGGTGCACCTCGTAACAACTTGGTAACAAGCTGATTGACTCATTGTCACCAAAAACGTCTGTGCGTGTTGTTTTCCCTGTGCTGAACTCTGACACTGGAACGTGAATAAAAGGAACATCCTGACTGATTTGGGTGTGTGAACCCTTTTTGTACTTTTTTACTCTAACTTTGGTTCAGCGCACCCCGGCGCTCTTTTTCTCTTTGTTTGGTCACAGTGTTTTCTTCTTCTACCAAAATGAAATTAAGAAATTCTTCACTCCCGACAGCAAAAAGTCAAACAACCTTCTTCTCTTAAACACAAAACATGAGTTCATTTAGTGGTGATAAACAATAGTGAAAATAAAATGATCAAAATACATCTGTTTGCTGCTCATCACACCTACTGAAATATCCTCCCCGACCAGACGTCTTAGATAAAATAGTTCCTGAGACAAATCTAACCTGGACTACGGTGACGTCCTCAGGTGAAGCCTGTGACATTTGAGTGACCTGGACCCTGAAAGCAAATGTCCCTTTCAGTGAAGAAGAGATGTTTCCAGGTTGGTTTGGAGCTGCTCCTGACCTGCTGACCTGCAGTCTGACAGACGCTCACATTGTCCAGTGATGTTTTGTCCTTCTCTCTTAGCCATGTTCTCCAGCAAAAGATATGTAGTTAGGATTTGCTTAGCTACATTAGTCAACAGTGGGATGTTAGTTTATACCATAAAACATACCAAATGTATTAAAAAACAGTTAGAAACAAATGTCCCACTAGCTACACTACCTTTAGTGTAGTGTTGTTACTGTTTGAGCCCAACAGTTTCTTTCATTTGAAAGTCTTGCATGTAGGCATGCCTGGGAGCATGGTTTCGAATCACAAACCTTGCAGCCTGTGGACATATGATAGATAGATAGATAGATAGATAGATAGATAGATACTTTATTGATCCCCATGGGGAAATTGCATATGCTCTACCTCCTGAGCTAAAGCATCAGCTGGGAAGACGACGCTCAGCCCACTCGGGGTTGAAGCCGCTGGGTCTGACACAGATCATTCACCTCAGTCTGTTGTTGCATTGTTTTTAACCTTAATTTGATGAATTTACTGTTTAACAGACCACAAGTGAGACAAGAATTAGGTTGGAAAAACGACAGACGTCGCTGAAGCCGAGTGTTTCTGGAGGCCTGGCCTCACTGATTACTGTACAAAAACACAACTGTATAACTTTATTCATTTTGGTTAAACTGGATCATAATTTGTGGAGAAAATAATTTTGATTTCCCCTCTGATGTCAGACAGCCTAGAAACATTCATATCTCTATAATATAATATTTATAATGAATGTACCCTATGTAATTAGTTTCTCAGTATATTCTTTTTTCTTACTGCATGTAAAATGGCTGTCATGATGAGTCACTTTGTTTATATTAAGACTTAATTAATAAAAAAAGATGCAACTACAACAAACACTAAAGTTAAAAGATACATTAAATTCATCTAAGGCTTCACAATTCTGTTTTTAATTACATTTAAAGTCAAATATTCACATTTTGCTAATTTACATTTTAAGTCGCACATAAAATTGAGGCCGGGAATGTCATCCAACATAAGAAATATGGAAAAGATTTGATCATTTAGAGCCCAGTTCCAACAGTTTGATTTTTGATGATGAAATATTGAAATTCGCAGCACCGGCATGACCACGCCATCTGGTAAAAAGTCACAACTTTCACTGTACAGTAGGGCTGCCAAGATTAGTCGACTAGTCACGATTACGTCGACTATCAAAATCGTCGACGACTAATTTAATAATCGACATCGTCGTTTATCTTTTGAAGCTTTGTTTTTCTCTCCAAACTGCCGCTGTACCTTCCGCTGCCTTGTCTGCCTTTCTGTCCTTGACGCACATGCGCAGTAGTGGTAATCGGGGTCAGCCGTGATGTCGCCGGAGAAGTTGTGCCCAGTATCAACAGTATCGTGGCTAGCCGCAAACGGAGCATTTTATCAAAAGAAATGAAAAGAATGTGCAATGCAAAATCTGCAAGGCAGAACTTGCCTTCCATGGGAGCACTACAGCGATGCACGAGCATTTGAAAAGAAAGCACGTTGTTGTAGCTGAATCTGATCCAGTTTCTGACGAAGAGGGACAGTTAGCTGCTCACATTAACGTCAACAGCGAGCTACTTACTTATATTGACAGCTGTAAACGTTAACATTAACGATGATTTCATCAGCCTTAGCACACGTATGTTATGTGTTTGCTGTAACGTTATAACAGTGATGTCATGTTTGAATAGGAAATGTGATAACGCTAATGTTTTATAACGCTACGTTACAGTGCTAAAGAAATACGTTCCTCTTCAATGGACAACTTTGTTACCAAGGCAACAACATGCACACCTGGGCAGGTAAATGTCCTGACTGAAGCAATCTGGAACATGTTGGTGACGGACACGAGACCCCTGTCCATGGTTGGCGATGAAGCTGCTACAAGCTGCAAAGTTCATTAAAAGTTGAATGGACTGTCGTCTTAATTGTCTTTATTTTTTAGTTAGCACACACCTTAAACACTTCAAGCTGGAAGCTAATGATGGTTATATAAGAGCAGCTGCATGCTGGTGCGATACGCTGCAATTTAGGTATGATCCGATTAGTCGACTAATCGCAAAAAAAAATCGGTGACTAGTCGATTATCAAAATAATCGTTTGTGGCAGCCCTACTGTACAGCATCATCAACGTCTTTAGGCTTCACTGGCAATTTTAGAGGTTGTTCTGCTCAACGCAGTAGGAGCTGCATGTTAGACTATAAATCGTGTCATTTCCTGCTGTCAATAGGTGGCGCTATGACTGTGGCTGACAATTTGCATATAGACGCCTTCAGGGCGGGGGGGTCATTAAACATGGTAAGTTTGGGGCCTCTAGGACAATGTACAGTCCAGTTATAAAGCACTTCATTTATAACTGGCGGCAAAACACCTAACTTCCACGCCACCTCACGGGCAGACCGTGTAAAAAAAACAAAATCCACGAGTATCGTTTGACGGCCATCTTGTTAAGAAGGCATGGTCCAAGTTTGAAGGCGATCTGATAAAATCTGTAGGACAAGTTTGCAAAAGTATGGAGCGTCCAAATGGCATAAAATGCATTAAAAATGGCAATTGTATTGAGAATAACTGACTTCCTGTTGGGTGTGGGGGGGGGGGGGTCCCAGAGGGTTTTTTGTAAGTCTGGACATGATACACATGCATACCAAATTTGGTGCATGTAGGTGAAACGTGCCGTGGGGGCTAATGTTTTAGAGATTGGAAGGGGGGGGCTACTGAGCCATTTTGCCACCCCCACGTGCGAGACCTATAAAATATAAAAGCATATGCCATTTGTGACGCATGTGCAAAATTTCAAGAGTTTTTGAGCATGTTTAGGGCCTGAAAACTGCGATTGAATTGGACAAAGAATAATAATGATCTCTCGAAATACAAGTTCGTGCTCGGGCCCAAATAACTTAAAAACATTGCTCATAAAGAGCAAAGAAATGTACGACGACTCATTTCTGTCCCATACTGAGCCCGTGTAGCTGCCAGGTGTCTGACATCCACTGACGTTGTCTATGGGATTCAGGAACATAACTTATTTAGAAGTGCTAAAAACCGAAGAGAACTCTGTCCTGACTGACTATTCTGAGTTAATATCTACAGACTAAGTTTAGTTACCTTCTTTAGTCCGGCTTATCCTCCTGCACCGGAGCCAAGAGGCTGCGCTGTGGACGCAGGTGCGGCACCGTTTGTCCAGGAGCGTGTCAATACTTCGGTACTGACCAGTCACGAACCGGTACCAATTTAGTACCGGTTCTCGATACCCATCCCTACATATAAATGCGGAAAAAGATTCATGATGATTGATAAACATAATGGATGCTACGTATTGTAGCGACCCTGCAGTAATTTTCATGTTTTGTTACATCTGTTCAGGTGTTCCATGGTTACAAACTGGTATTGAGTGTGTATGTGTGGATGAGGTGGTGGGGCGAGCGCGTGGAGGACGCGAGCCTGTGAGCGTGCGTGGGAGAGGCGCGTGCGCGTGTGGACTGGACAGAGAGCGGGAGCCAGTACTTTATTTGGTTGTTCAGTTGTTCTTTTGGCGTGGCGTGGTCACGGCCCACAGTAACCGTTGTTTCTCAATAAAGAGAGCGTTGGGAGATTACATCGGCATCCTTCTTTCACCGTCCTGTCGGACGCTACATTGGTGTCAGAAGTAAAACACCGGAGTTTCACCTGCCGATCTCCGTCAGCCACGGCTAGCCCGGACTCAGCTACCGTCAACAGCCCGCAGTAGTTATGGCAGCGCAGCGGAGCGAGACCGACGCTCGTCTAAGAGTCAAGAAGGAGGAAGAGATGGACTATGCTTATGCTGGTACGTCGGGGCGGGAGGCGGCGGAGGCTTCGGAGCACATGGCTCGCCTTAGACGGACAGCTAGGAGGCTAGCTGTCCGGTGGCTGCTCAGGCTGCCACCGGAAATGCCACTACTAGCTGCCGCAGCCACAAATTGAGCCAGCCCCTACTGAGACCCGGAGACGTCAACTTAAATCCAAAACCCGACATGTTGTCTGGAAGATATTCCAAGTTAAATGTCAATAATATGAAACAAACTGACGGTGGGCAGCTGCTGACCACCGACAGTATTGATCACTGATAACTACAGAACTACTTCAGACCCGCTTTAACTTATTAAAACTACCTAACGGAGGATTCACGCTGTCGCACCAAAAGGAAGCTTTGCTGCTTCCGGATACACGCTTGAGCTGGACGGTGGCCAGCAGTTGCCCACCGTCAGTTTGTTTCATATTATTGACATTTAACTTGGAATATCTTCCAGACAACATGTCGGGTTTTGGATTTAAGTTGACGTCTCCGGGTCTTCTGTCCTGGTTCTGTCTGCTGACTTGGTCCGGATCAATACTTGGAAACGGTGAGAAAGTTAACTAGTTTCTGAACTGTCCAGAAATCTGTTTTAACCGGCCCGAAGTGTAAATGCTGTTTCTTTACTTTGTCAGTGGCATCATGAAAACACCAGTAAATGTGTGTTTTGTCAGCTGAGTCCGTTAGTTACTGGCTCTGTTGGCCCCGTTAGCTGTTGTCAGTAGTCTGTACTGTTTGTGCTCTGCAGGTTTTCCTGTGTGATTTATTAACCTGATGCTCGCTGCAAATGCTGCCGGTGCAGTGAACGCAGCTTCAGATGCCTTCACGTGACCCTTGATGATCTTTGGCTGTTTTCACTCAACCATCACAAAGAAAACCTGGAGACTGTTTTCCGTTTGCAATAATCAGAGTCTCGTTCCTGTTGAAGAGAAACGTGTTGACTCGTTCACTGCGAGAGAATATAAAGAGGTTCATCACCTCAGTGAGAAGTCGTGTGTAAAGGGACACATCAGCTCGGTTAGCTGGTGTTTGAAGGGACGACGTCACGTCTGTCAGACTGCAGGTCAGCAGGTCAGGAGCAGCTCCAAACCAACCTGGAAGCATCTCTTCTTCACTGAAAGGGACATTTGCTTTCAGGGTCCAGGTTACTCAAATGTCACAGGCTTCACCTGAGGACGTCACCGTAGTCCAGGTTAGATTTGTCTCAGGAACTGTTTTATCCAAGACGTCTGGTCGGGGAGGATATTTTGTGTTTAACAGAAGAAGGTTGTTTGACTTTTTGCTGTCGGGAGTGAAGAATTTCTTAATTTCATTTTGGTAGAAGAAGAAAACACTGTGACCACACAGAGAAAAAGAGCGCCGGGGTGCGCTGAACCAAAGTTAGAGTAAAAAAGTACAAAAAGGGTTCACACACCCAAATCAGTCAGGATGTTCCTTTTATTCACGTTCCAGTGTCAGAGTTCAGCACAGGGAAAACAACACGCACAGACGTTTTTGGTGACAATGAGTCAATCAGCTTGTTACCAAGTTGTTACGAGGTGCACCAAGTAGCTCCCTGCAGTCTGCCCTCAGCTTCCAACCAGTGTAGAATTCAACTTGTCTCCTTTCCTGTAACAAGTTGTACAACATTTATATTTCCTTATACCGTGACCGTCTGCTATAATGACTCAAGAAGGTTGGCCTGATGTTTTCATCGCAGCGTTCCTCAGATATGTCTGGAGTTATGTTGTTGTGTAGTTTTTTGTCGTCCATGTTGGTTGGAAACAGCTCACATATAATATCTGTTTGTGTGTATAATCTTTATCTAGTGTTGTGAATGTGTGTGTAGCTTTGTTTTTGGTTGATAGACTTATAGGATTTAATGTTGGGAAGGGGTCCTGAGGCAGGTCTGAGGAGGCCTCTGACTACAGGTAGCCACTTGGTGCACCTTTTGGTGATTGACACTCATTGTTGGTTAAAAGGACTCAAACTGAAGAACGCCTAAACGTCTGTGCATGTTGTTTTCCCGGTGCTACATTTGACCTTGAAAACTAAATAAAAGGAACATCCTGACTGATTTGGGTGTGCAAACCCTGTTTGTACCTTTTTCATTTTAGACACCAGCCTGTGATTTTGTTGATTGTATGAACAGTTTTGAGAACACAACACCTTTTGGAGCATGTGTTTTCTCATATTCTCATAACCAGGCTTTGGATTCTAACTGTGCTTCGTAAAGGGGCTGTGTCATGTGACTCATCAGGTATCTTATTGTATTCACATAATGAAAAATATGTTTCTCTTTCAGGGCCGAGTGTCGTCAAAGTGGTCGTGAAAGAAGACAGTGATGTTTTTCTACCCTGTTCCCTCAACACCAAGGAGAACATTACATCAAAGCTCTTTGACTGGAGGAAAGATGGTCAGAAGAAGGAAGTGTTCATGTATAATGGAGGCCTTCATTACAATAATGGCCGTTCAGGTCAAGATGAGCAGTTCAAAGGTCGCGTCTCACATTTTGAAGATGAGCTGAAGTTTGGCAACGCCTCCATAATCATCAGAAAGACGAAGGTGGCCGACAGTGGAGACTACACCTGTGATTTTCCACTTCTTCAGCCAAGACAAATATTCCACATTGAGCTTGTTGTTGGTGAGTGTTTCATTAAACTGCTCATCTTAATGTATTTATTTATTTTTTGTAGTTTGGGTTCGACACCAACTGTTCGTCCATTCAGCTTTCTGTTTAAACCTCTGACGAGTAACACTTTGAAAGAACGACTTTAATTACATACCAGCAGTTTCATGTTGACAGCTGAGAATCACATGCAGCTGTCATACTGGCAATAAAGAATTATTAATATAATAACAATCTGCAATTTCTGAACGTAGTCAAGATGTAGATAAAACATGAACATCTACTGTATATTCATTAGTGTAGTAACAGTTTTCTTTCTAACTTCAAGATTAGCTTGAAAGCAGCACCACATGTATCTCAGACAGACACGGACACATCAACAGACAGCTGACAAGATAAAATCATAGTACAGTGACTCTTTAAAGTTATAATGTCAAATTCATGTTGAGACTCAAAGTTTTTAATTCAAACTCTGTGGTCATTCTTCAGCCCCCGATAGTAAGGTAAGATTCCTACAGTCGGTTGGTCATGTTTTGCTGGTTTGTTCGGCGTTTGGTGTTGTGAGTTTCTAGACTTTTCAAACCCTGTCCCATCATCCCGTCACATTATACTTCTGCAGTGTTTGACTGACGCACCAGCAGTTCAGGCAGCAGCAATCTGACCTCTTCATGCAACTAGTGATAATTACACAAGGGGTCATTGTTGGTGCACTGCTGCATATCCTGGCATGTTACCACCACCTGTAGGTCAGTGCCACAGAATGAAACCATTGGCTGTGTGTGGCATGGTGTGCATGTGCATCCTCCTCAACCTGTGGTTTTTATATTTGTTTGTGTGTGGATTAAACACTTTAGAGGTGCTGGTAGAAAGATTTTACCTGTTGGACAGTCAGGCTAGCTGTTTCCCCCTGCTTCCAGTCTTTATGCTAAGCTAGCCTAACTGTCTGAGAGTGGTATTAATCTTCATATCTAACTCTGTAACACAGCTAATAAGCAAACAGGAAATGGGTAAGTGGAGTGCTGCCTAATCAATTCCAGCTGCTGAGCTCAATCAGACAGATTGTGACAGTTAACCAGTTAGTTACTAGATGATCGTCTAAACGTCATTAAATGTGTCTTTTACTGTGTGAATCAGCAGCTCTAATCATGTTTCCCAACTCCAGTTTAGATGTTGACAAATGAGTCCATTACTAAAAACACATGACAAGTTCATAATATCACTCCTGCACTGTGCATTAATGAACGTTCTTATTCGTCTTTCAGAACGTACCTTTAAAGACCGATCAGGAGAAATCTCAGGTGGGTGATGATGTCACTGATCTCTACAGCTGCAGTGTGTGCTACAACTGTGTAGTCAAAGGTTTTCATACTACAGGTTAACTACAGGTTAACTACAGGTTAATGTGGGATTGTGATGATGTTGCTGATCTCTACATGTGCAGTGTTTACCAGAAGTTGTCGGGACACAAACACAAAGTTCGCTCTGATCTTGATGTTGTTGAGTCCACCAGTCCAGCTTCTACTGACTATTTCACTGTTTCTCACGCGGCAAAATGTGTTTCCTGTTAACATGTGACTAAGTACACTTTGACCCCTGCTGTGTCCTCAGAGGCATTTCTAATGAAACTGCCTGCAGTCACCAGTAACATTGTTTGACTGATCGCTTGAAGCTGATGTAGCATCTGAGCTTGAGATGTTGTTGTGTCTAAGTGAAGGTTTTGTGCCTCTGGCTGACAAAGTTGTAGCACACAGATGTAGAAATCAGTGACATCATCATTCAGATGAAAAGGAAAGAAAAGAAAATGTCTTGTTTTATTCGACCAACAATCTGAAATCCTGCAGCCAGAATATGTTTGGAATTTGTTCTTGATGAATGACAAACGAGTAATCGGTTATCAAAAGTTTTGTCAATTGATTAGTTGATTTACAGACATTGAATTGCATCATTTCAGCAGTCTTCAGAGCATAGAAACAGTTTTATAGATCTAAACCAAAAAATATCAGAAACTCTTAAATTGTTTTCACACCTCACCTGTTTGGTTCGGTTAAAACGAACCTGCCAGGTGAACTCTGCAGGTTTGAGCCAAACGGCTCCTGTAGCCAGGTGTGCTTTGCATTCTGGGATGCAGCAGAGCAGCAAACTGTTTCTAGTAGCAGCAGCTGGACGGAGAACGAAGCAGCAACGTTTCTCTCTCTGAAATAAACACTAGTCCAGAACACAGGACCTTCTGCCTGTATTTACTCTCTTGCTCCTGACCCAGACGCATCTGGACCAGAGCAAACCAGCTATAGGTGACTTATGTCAGAAATAGCACTTTCAGTGGTCATTAATTACCAAATATCTCAAGAGGTGAAACTGTTTGAAAAATATCTTGTTCTATCAAACAATGTTGGGATGTGTAGTTCAAGGTCACATTGTGCTTATCTGTTCTTAAAACACAATCTGTTCCACAGTCAGGCAACAACATGCCATTAATACATTTCTAGTGATAGCTGTCCTTAATGAGCTTTTGTTTGTGTTCACAGGTGCATCTCCAGAACCGTCCATTAACACTCTTAATCAAACAAAGGACTGGGCTCTGCTGCAGTGTGAGGTTCGAGGTGCTTCTCCAGAACCTAAAGTAGAGTGGCAGGACAGCGCTAATAACATCCTTCCTGCTAAAGAACCACAGGTCTCAGAAAGAGGAGGCAGCTACGACATCATCCTCCAAACTACTGTGAACAAGACCGACTACTATCACTGTGTAGCCACACAGGAGGAGATCAGCCATCAGACTCAGGCTGAGACCTTTGTGTATATCAGTGGTGAGATTTCTTTCTTAGTGGTTTAATCATCAAATAATGTTAATTGTTGATGTGTTATTAGTTTTCAAAGATTTAGACACAATTTTAATATTTGTTTTGTGTTGTTTGTAACCAGAGTGCTGAACATGATATGTAGTTACATTTGAGCTTTTTGTGATGTGTTTCAGGACAGTGTGAGGACTCGTCCAGCAAAGTGGCTGCTGGATGGTTGTTGGGTGGATTGTTTTTGGGAGCTTTTCTTCTTGCTGCAGTTCAAGCTTTGCTTGCAGCTGCAAAGTTCATCACAATACGCTGGAATAGAGGTGAGTTTATTAAACGTATTGCATCAACATAACAGATCTTTAACAGTAACTATCTCATGTCCGACAGTTATTGTCAGATATGAAGCATTCTGTTTATTTACATGAGGCATCAGGTTCTAATACTGATTGATTAAATTAAAAGTAGATAAAGCACAGTCGTGAATCTGTTACCATAAATGTTCATTAAGTTCCAAACAGAGCTCTGAATATCACTCACTCACATGCAGCGCTCAAAGTGGAAAATACTCCGTTATTCACATGTTGGCGTGTGTTTCAGCCGGTATCAGCAAATCACGGGACACCAAAGAGTTAAATTTAGAGCACAGCTCACGTTTCTCATTGTTCATGTATGAGTGTACATTTGAACATTTTGTACCTGTCTGCTGATATACTTCATACAAATAAACTAAATGGAAGTGCATGCCTTTCAAGCCAGTTGATCATTTAGCAAATGATATTTTGGATTATTTCTCAAACTGGTTTGGTAAAACAAGCTTAAAGGAATAATTCAGCATTAGTTTTAGTATTAGAGAGAAGACTGATAGCACTTCTACATTTCTACACAGTCTAAAGTAAAATAAACTACACCTACCAGCACCAGGCGAACTGTTTCACACTGCTCACAGTTTTTCTGCTAAAGCTAACGGCCTCCTAACTCCAGCTCCATACTTAACACACAGACATGAGATTAATATCCATCTTCTCATCCAGCTCTCAGAAAGAAAGCCAATATGCACATTTCCCAAACTTGTGAAGTGTTCCTTTAACCCTTACATAATGTCTGAAATGACTGAATATATTTGATGCAGAGTTTTGTGGTTAAACATCAGCTTCAAGGTGAAGCTTTAAGGTTATTATTTGGGCTTGTTTGATGTCACCAAAATACTTTATTTCCCGACAGCAGAACTTCATCAGCTGATATCTGTTCTTGCCAAGTGATCATTCCTATTGACAGCTCAGTACTACAAGTAAATACTTGTGTATTTATATGGCTGAAATTTGTGGATTAATTGATTCAACAGGTCATAATGGATTTAGGTAATCTATTAAGCCAAGACCTCTGGTTTCCATGGAGTCCTCAGGGGAGCATGTGGTAGCTAAACATATTGGATTGATAAACTGAGCAACAACAGATTATTTAACTATTGTTAAATGACATTTAATAGTTTGAGAACATAAGCTTGAAGTGACTCGTTTATTCAGATGGAGATGAATAAAGAGTCGACTGAGCCTCACAGCTCTGATTGGTTCTCACAGTGGTCACTGTCAGCAGTAAAGTTTAAGAGTCAAAGTGCTTCAGTGGGTTTCAGTCAGATGTTTCTTATAATTCTGTTCATGGTCGGTAGTGCTGGAGTCATTATCATTAAAATCATCAGTTACATGTGATCCAGTGATTTCACAGGTTTAAGACATGTTTGGTGGTCGACCTCGAGAACGTTCATGAGCTGACTGAAATAATTCAGACCAACTTTCAGTCTCCACTAGTAACTGTTGAAAACAGACTGGAAAGATGATAAACATTAAAATCTTTTTGGGAGGGGGCAAATCTATTTGTTGGTCACAGCAATTATTTCTGTATAATATAAAAGTTGACTTTATGTAATATATACTTTTTTCTGTTCTGCAGGTTCTCCTGAGCAGAGAAAACGTTCTTGTAAAGAACCTTCAGAGCTGCCACTTAATCCTTAATTAGGTGTGTGTACATACTGTACAGTGTAAATATGCAATCTACAGCCTTATGATATTTGTTTTTGTATATTGTATTTCAGGGACTTACAGAGTGCTTTTGACAAAATGTCAATATAAGCTCTTTATCAACAGATTTAACAAAACAACGTATTTATTACAGGACTTTTGTGTTTTTCTTCCTTTTCTTTGGTTCTTGTAGCTCAACACGATGATTGAGATTTTAGAACTCTGTATATATTGCTTTTATTGTTTGATTTGTTTTTTGTATTTTAACTTGTTTCATTTTCTCATGCATTTATCAGGGATTTATGAGTTGTTTTGTAGACAATGATTGTTATTATTTGATTGTGACGGATTATGCCATTTTTGGACTTTATACCCAAATATCTATTTGTTATTTTTCTCCTGGAAAAATAACCTCTCTTCCATTAGTGTCATGCATATATAACTATGCAGAGCAGCATAGTTATATATGCATGACACTAATGAAAAATTGAGCATTATTTAAGCTGCTTCCTCTGCAAGCAGCTTTAACTGCCTTTAGTCGCCTCCACCTCCGCTCCTCCTTTTCATGCTGCGACTTAATGTCAAAGATTGTACATACTGCATTTATTTACTGAATTTATTTAAATAAAATAATGAAAACAAGTCATTAAAGTACTTTCATGTTTATATTATGTGCAATATTTAGTTTGAACTAACTTCCTGTAGTTTTAACTCCTTAAATCTGAGGATCTGTGAGATGATTAATGGGAGAGCAAAGAAGAAAAAAAAGTTCTGATTCACAAATCTGTCATTTTTTGAACTTTAATCTTTGCCTTTCTGTGAAATATTAGATCATTTTACCTCTCTGCACATTGAGCAGTTATTTAAATGAAACTAGACGTTTGGAGGGGAAACCACAGCAGTGGTGGAACTAAAGACATTTAGTTAATACAAGTACAGTTTTTAAGTTCAGAAGAGAGAACAGTGGGACATCCAAATTCACACAAATATCAAAACACATTACAAATAACTTGAGTGATTCTCACTGAGAAGCTATTCATCTTATTTGGTTGTTGGTGGTTACACAAATAACCCCAGCACCAAGCTCTGTAACTAAGCCTCAATGTTCCATCTTTAACTTACCTACAGTTTAATACTCAACTAAACACTTAGGTCACAGGCGTCTGGTGAATAATAGTTAATCTTTACCTGAATTCTCAGTGGTATAAAAACTACATGTATCTGTTAGCTGTTGTTACTGCTTACTTTGCAGATTAAGATTTTAAAAACCTATAATGATAACATGAAATACAAGTAAATTAAACCATCCAACAGCATAAAATCAGCATTTAAAAATACTGCTTTAATATATCTGCAATAATAATCCAACAGTATATAATACCTGACAGAACATTTTACCTGCATAGTGAGTACTTTTACACTAGTACAGTAAATTCTGTACTGTAAAAGTTGGAAAGCAGGACTTTTACATGTGAAATGAATGCAGGCTGAATCACAGCTGAGTCAATAAAACATTATTTAATGTTTGTCATTAATCATGAATCCACAACAGCAGTCTGTTTAGTGAGTAGGAAAAAAAAACGTGAGTATTTACATCTACTGTCGTACACGTCACAGTTTATACTCATGCTAACACAATAAAGACTTTATATACAAGAAATACTGATTAGCATCGTTGTACAAAGGAATAGCATCATAGTAACTCAATCTGGATTCATCGTCGATGCAAAATACACAAAGTAACAGCAAACCTCCCTCAGCTGCCCTGAAATAATCTGAATAATTAGACTAAAGGAACTTGTATTGTTTGCTGCTGTCTAGGTTTAAAAACAGTTTTACATCAGAAAGTACAAGGCAAGACGATCACAATCTACATGTATACAAGGTTTGTCCTTTATGATCTGTATAAATACTCTCTCCCTGTTTATGTACACAGAAATCAACCCAACATCTGCTTTCCCTTCACTCCTCCTCTTTTTATCAGTTTACAAAAGACAAAGAAATACCAACAAGTGGTTCCAGTGGTTTTTAGTGTCACAACATGCTCACTGCTGGTCTACCAGGTGCATCACTAAGACACAATTATCTTTTCACAGACTGTATGCAAAGTCAAGCTGTGAACTCCTGCTTCACATAATATTATCTATTCCTTCTCCACATTTAAAAGCAAAACATGTCCACTTACAGGACACTTACAGGTCTCTGTGATGCTCTGAAGTGTGTTCAAACACAACTCAACAACAAAGTATGAAGAAAAAGCCCAACGGAACGAAAACTTGTTTTTAAAGAAACAAAATGATTCAAACTGGTCATCGAATTAAAACAAAATTCTGACCACATGAGCTTTGCATAGTTTCTTTTTCTTAATCTATAAATGTGCAGGTCTGGATAATTGACTGCAGGGATTCCAGTTTGTTCACATGAGGATTGAGCTGCACTGCGAGTTTCCTTTTGAACAGAATTTAAACTGCGAAACCGCTTCCCTCCATTACATCACCACTATACCACTACAAAAATAAAAGATGAAGAATTTAACCTTCCCTTTGCTCCCTAAAAGATCAAAACTTGATTATGATACACTGTTAACCGTGATTATAATTCGGCATTCAGCAGCAGGATTTTTTTTTTTATATCTTTGTGATGTTGCAACCACACCAAAAAAAATTGTGGTTGCAACATCACAAAGATATAAAAAAAAATTGTATATCAGTGGCTCTGAAAATCACAAATGCAATGCTTCACCTCTGGTCCTGAGGTGACAGATGACTGTTAAAGAGTCTGAAATCTTAAATATATGGATAACATATGGAGTGGAGGGTTCATCATGTAGGGAGTAAGTGAACTAAGGACTGTTTTCATTAAAAGAACAGAAAACTAGATTTACAACTGATGAGTGGAGACATCAGATAACAATAGACTGGAGATGACCTGATGCCAAAACAGTACAAGTGTTTCTATTTGTTGCAAGTTAAATTAAAGGCCACAAAGTGATGTGAACGACCTCAAAGCGTCTTCTAACCCACAGCTTCAAACTGCACGTTTGAATTTTGAAACAACCTGAACAGAAATCAGAGCAGCTTCTCCATTTCAAGCCAACATGGAACTGAACAGAAAGCTTGTTTGTGCTCCACACTGACGGAGCGAGCATCACCTGCACCAACTCAAATCAACTCACCACAACGACCCGAGAACCAACAGACGAGTTCTGCATTTCACTCTGAGGCAAAGAGCACGAGCTGTTTAACGTTACCTACAACTGTGACAGTAAAATACTGACAAGAGTTCACAGTTAATTTAAAAACACTCACCTGCTGCAGAGCTCCACAAAAACAGCAGCAGCTAAACCTTCACTAACAGAAACTGTTTGTTCTGGGTCCCGTTCAGGCTGAAATATTTCTTTTCTTCTTCACCTGGAATCATTTCTTCTAGTTTTTAGGGAGACAAATCCACATGTACTGCTCAACGGACCTTTGTCACAGCAGGAAAAACACAGCTGGGACTAATAACGTCACAACGATGGCTGAGTTCCATTTAGTGTCCCAGTGAGCCAGCATGCACACTAGCAGGACCCAGAAACAGGAGCACCTGAATGGAACGCAGCCATCGTTGGTGTCATTAATCACACCTGTGCTTTTCCTTCTATGTTACAGTGTCTGCTGTGAAACAGGTAATGACTGACTGCCAATCACACATCAAAAGGCAACACACAGGGAGCAGCAGAGATCAATATCTGGACCGTTTTCTGTCTTTGGACTCAACATTTCATGGCTGTTTAAAACAAAGCAGGAAATAAAGAGTAAATTAAGAATAAAACATGGTAATTATTAACTGTTATTGATGACATTTGTAGGAGCTGATGGCAAAACCACAAACAGATTTAAAGGATAAAGCTGCCGTTAATCTATATTTAATATAACACTTTCTCTCTCTAAGCCCGTAAACACATTGGTTCCTGCTGAAGATGTAAATCTTTAGAAACAGCTCACAGATATAAAGTCACATGTAAAAAAAGTCTCAGTAATTTCCTAAATCAGCTGGTCACTGGGGTTTTTAGCAAACGTCACTCAGATAAGAGGAAACAGTGCATTTGTTGGGGACTATTTTCAGTGGCGGATTAATACACATCTAGTATTTATGGAAACAGGGTGTGTATGTGGCACTGAGTCAAAATAAAATAAAATACAGCGCAGCTGCCAGCCTTATCTTTAAAGAGAGTGGAGTTACTGCCATCCAGGATGGACTGTGGACTGGTGGGCGAGGCAGGTATAGGGTGCAGGGGAGACTGGGGGGGGGGGGGGGCAGAGAGGCAGATACAGAGGGGGGGAGTTAAAAGAGACAGCCAGTATGTTCACTGTTAGACACATTTATGTAACCATGACAACTGTTTAGACTCATCACCTGCTGTTTTATTTAGTTTAGTATTTTTAATGTGATGATCTGATGGAAAAACTAAACAGTTTCATTTATTTAACTGATGAAAACAATACTGAAATAAGGCAACATATGGTCATCAATAGCATTAATAATACCTTGCCTAATACTAATAATATAATTTATTTGCTATAAGCAGCTGATGGTAGAAAGCTCGCTCCATCCAACATCCATTCTTCCATCTCTGCATTTTATTTTATTCATTTATCTATTTCTGATTGAAGAAGTGCATTTAAAACGTAAACAGCAAACACAGAACATGTAGCTCAGGCCAGGTGGCCAACACAGGACGACCTCTCTCTGCACTCCAAACTAAAAAACAGTCAAATAAACTAGAAGAATACAATTATTTGGTAGAACTTTTTTCTTTAACAGTGTTTAAAAAGGAGAACAGGAAAAGGAGAGAAAAAGTCAAATGGTTTTGTTGTGACGCGGAAGGTTTTTCACTCCACGGACGTGTAAAGAGACCGGAAACCACAACACTTTCGGTTTTGACATCTGCCTTCAAAATAAAAGCAGTTAAAGAGGTTAAAAAATCTTCAAACTCACTATTTTTTTATTTAATCATCACACCTGCTAACTGAAATCTCAGATTACGGCTGCAACTAACAATTATTTTCATTATCTATTAATCTGCTGATTATGTTCTTGATTAATCAATTGATCGTTTAGAAAAAAGCCCGTCACATAACGTCTTTAAATTACTTGTTTTGTCTGACCTACAGTCCAAAACCCAAAGATATCAGATTTTTAATGATATAAAACACAACAAGAGCAGATAATCCTCACAGTTAAGAAGCTGGAACCAAAATATTTTATTCCACGTTGGTTTAAAAACTGGAAATAGAAGTGAATTCCTGACATCAGGCTTTTATTCTGAAGAGTAAAGTAAACAAGCGTGTATCCGGAAGCAGCAGGTCCCACTGAGCAGAGCTGAAGCTGAGACACTCATTAGGACAATCAGCATGTAGACCCACAGGTCCCACTGAACAGAGCTGAAGCTGAGACACTCATTAGGACAATCAGCATGTAGACCTACAGGTCCCACTGAGCAGAGCTGAAGCTGAGACACTCATTAGGACAATCAGCATGTAGACCTACAGGTCCCACTGAGCAGAGCTGAAGCTGAGACATTCATTAGGACAATCAGCATGTAGACCTACAGGTCCCACTGAACAGAGCTGAAGCTGAGACACTCATTAGGACAATCAGCATGTAGACCTACAGGTCCCACTGAGCAGAGCTGAAGCTGAGACACTCATTAGGACAATCAGCATGTAGACCTACAGGTCCCACCGAGCAGAGCTGAAGCTGAGACACTCATTAGGACAATCAGCATGTAGACCTACAGGTCCCACTGAGCAGAGCTGAAGCTGAGACACTCATTAGGACAATCAGCATGTAGACCACAGGTCCCACGAGCAGAGCTGAAGCTGAGACACTCATTAGGACAATCAGCATGTAGACCTACAGGTCCCACTGAGCAGAGCTGAAGCTGAGACACTCATTAGGACAATCAGCATGTAGACCCACAGGTCCCACTGAGCAGAGCTGAAGCTGAGACACTCATTAGGACAATCAGCATGTAGACCCACAGGTCCCACTGAGCAGAGCTGAAGCTGAGACACTCATTAGGACAATCAGCATGTAGACCTACAGGTCCCACCGAGCAGAGCTGAAGCTGAGACACTCATTAGGACAATCAGCATGTAGACCTACAGGTCCCACCGAGCAGAGCTGAAGCTGAGACACTCATTAGGACAATCAGCATGTAGACCTACAGGTCCCACTGAGCAGAGCTACTATGAGTATAGGCGCAGCCCTCTAAGGCTGAAAAACTTAAGTCCACGCCCACCTGCGTGATGGGCCTCATCCAATTTATACACAATTCATACCATCAGCAGGTGAGCGTGGATTTAAGTTTTTCAGTGCTGCGCATGCGCGCGAGGGATAAACTCACTAGAGGGCGAAGCCTATACGAAATAGAAGCTTCAGCGTTTTAGCGTAGTAGCTTTTATTTACTAGCCGACAGCGTGGATCCTCCGTTAGGTAGTTTTAATAAGTTAAAGCGGGTCTGAAGTAGTTATCAGTGATCAATACTGTCGTCTTAGAGCACAGGACTGTGGTCAGCAGCTGCCCACCGTCAGTTTGTTTCATATTATTGACATTTAACTTGGAATATCTTCCAGACAACATGTCGGGTTTTGGATTTAAGTTGACGTCTCCGGGTCTTCTGTCCTGGTTCTGTCTGCTGACTTGGTCCGGATCAGATCACTAGTTTCTGAACTGTCCA
This sequence comes from Macquaria australasica, assembly GCA_005408345.1. Taxonomy (NCBI): domain Eukaryota; kingdom Metazoa; phylum Chordata; class Actinopteri; order Centrarchiformes; family Percichthyidae; genus Macquaria; species Macquaria australasica. Next base: position 33,849 of record SEMN01001637.1, read on the forward strand.
GAAATCTGTTTTAACCGGCCCGAAGTGTAAATGCTGTTTCTTTACTTTGTCAGTGGCATCATGAAAACACCAGTAAATGTGTGTTTTGTCAGCTGAGTCCGTTAGTTACTGGCTCTGTTGGCCCCGTTAGCTGTTGTCAGTAGTCTGTACTGTTTGTGCTCTGCAGGTTTTCCTGTGTGATTTATTAACCTGATGCTCGCTGCAAATGCTGCCGGTGCAGTGAACGCAGCTTCAGATGCCTTCACGTGACCCTTGATGATCTTTGGCTGTTTTCACTCAACCATCACAAAGAAAACCTGGAGACTGTTTTCCGTTTGCAATAATCAGAGTCTCGTTCCTGTTGAAGAGAAACGTGTTGACTCGTTCACTGCGAGAGAATATAAAGAGGTTCATCACCTCAGTGAGAAGTCGTGTGTAAAGGGACACATCAGCTCGGTTAGCTGGTGTTTGAAGGGACGACGTCACGTCTGTCAGACTGCAGGTCAGCAGGTCAGGAGCAGCTCCAAACCAACCTGGAAGCATCTCTTCTTCACTGAAAGGGACATTTGCTTTCAGGGTCCAGGTCACTCAAATGTCACAGGCTTCACCTGAGGACGTCACCGTAGTCCAGGTTAGATTTGTCTCAGGAACTGTTTTATCCAAGACGTCTGGTCGGGGAGGATATTTTGTGTTTAAGAGAAGAAGGTTGTTTGACTTTTTGCTGTCGGGAGTGAAGAATTTCTTAATTTCATTTTGGTAGAAGAAGAAAACACTGTGACCAAACAGAGAGAAAAAGAGCGCCGGGGTGCGCTGAACCAAAGTTAGAGTAAAAAAGTACAAAAAGGGTTCACACACCCAAATCAGTCAGGATGTTCCTTTTATTCACGTTCCAGTGTCAGAGTTCAGCACAGGGAAAACAACACGCACAGACGTTTTTTGGTGACAATGAGTCAATCAGCTTGTTACCAAGTTGTTACGAGGTGCACCAAGTAGCTCCCTGCAGTCTGCCCTCAGCTTCCAACCAGTGTAGAATTCAACTTGTCTCCTTTCCTGTAACAAGTTGTACAACATTTATATTTCCTTATACCGTGACCGTCTGCTATAATGACTCAAGAAGGTTGGCCTGATGTTTTCATCGCAGCGTTCCTCAGATATGTCTGGAGTTATGTTGTTGTGTAGTTTTTTGTCGTCCATGTTGGTTGGAAACAGCTCACATATAATATCTGTTTGTGTGTATAATCTTTATCTAGTGTTGTGAATGTGTGTGTAGCTTTGTTTTTGGTTGATAGACTTATAGGATTTAATGTTGGGAAGGGGTCCTGAGGCAGGTCTGAGGAGGCCTCTGACTACAGGTAGCCACTTGGTGCACCTTTTGGTGATTGACACTCATTGTTGGTTAAAAGGACTCAAACTGAAGAACGCCTAAACGTCTGTGCATGTTGTTTTCCCGGTGCTACATTTGACCTTGAAAACTAAATAAAAGGAACATCCTGACTGATTTGGGTGTGCAAACCCTGTTTGTACCTTTTTCATTTTAGACACCAGCCTGTGATTTTGTTGATTGTATGAACAGTTTTGAGAACACAACACCTTTTGGAGCATGTGTTTTCTCATATATTCTCATAACCAGGCTTTGGATTCTAACTGTGCTTCGTAAAGGGGCTGTGTCATGTGACTCATCAGGTATCTTATTGTATTCACATAATGAAAAATATGTTTCTCTTTCAGGGCCGAGTGTCGTCAAAGTGGTCGTGAAAGAAGACAGTGATGTTACTTTACCCTGTTCCCTCAACACCAAGGAGAACATTGAGTTAAAGCTCTTTGACTGGAGGAAAGATGGTCAGAAGGAGGTGTTCCTGTATGATGGAGGCCTTCATTACATTAACGGGCGTCCAGGTCAAGATGAGCAGTTCAAACATCGCGTCTCACATTTTGAAGATGAGCTGAAGGCTGGCAACGCCTCCATAATCATCAACAATGCAAAGGCAGCTGACAGTGGAGACTACACCTGTGATTTTCCACGTCTTCAGCCAAGACAAATATTCCACATTCAGCTTGTTGTTGGTGAGTGTTTTCATTAAACAGTTTATCTTAATGTATTTTTGACACTTCAGATAAACCTAATTTGTTAATTTCAAACTAGTCTAACGTCAGTATAGAGATTAGAACAAAAGATACTCATCTGTGAGTTCACACCAACAAACTGTAGCTGCTGAGTAAACTTATAGCAGAGCGACATGAACTGTTTCTACCTGTAACAGGGATTTTCACTGTGGGTCTCCCCTCAGACAGAAGAGAGACAACTGTCTTACCTCCATTCAGCCTGCGATGCTCTTACTATCAAAAATGGGCCAGGTGACTTTTCTTCCTCCTTTACCTCTGCTAGGTGTTTTCTTTCCATGTAAGCAACTATAATTACTGACACACAAGTTGTCCTGCTGCCTGCAAGATCTTCTACGTCTTCTGCGTCTCTACATGTGAGAACTGAGTCTCTGCTTCTGCTTCCTACTCTGCCTCTAATCTGAACTCAGGTGACTAACACAACTGCTGCTGTATGCTCTGACTGCTCCTGCTATCTATTTGCTACATGGACCAAACCAAAACGTGTTGTTTGTATCTTTGAGGTCTAACAGATGTATTGAAAATATTTCCTTCCTTAGAAAACAACACAAACGTATTTGAAATCCTTCATTGTTTACATCCATGTTTACCAGCTTGCACTCTTCTGCTCCGTCTCTGTTGGTGCATTGGTGCATGTCCTGGCATGTTACCGCCACCTGTATGTCAGTCCTGTCAATGGTGTCACTCTATTTCACTGTATTGTGTGCACGTGCCTCATGCATGTCAGAAAACCTTTAAGTGTGAAGTCTGTAGGGCTCGAAGGTTCCTCCTTCAAAATAACTTCTATCATTGTGAGATTAGGTTTTAATGCAACATCATATTTGTTGACAGAAAGTCATGGAACATGATCTCAAGAGACCTTATGTGGGAGTTACATGCTGGAACTATTTCTTTCTGATTTTGT
>SEMN01001638.1:0-36843 GCA_005408345.1 Macquaria australasica
TTATAGACCTACTCTTATTCATAATCCATTCTTGTAGTTATTTGATTACATCATGAATGTTTACTTACAAATAGGCTACAATATTTCATCCTTGTACCTACAAAAAACCACAGTGCCAAAAATTATTTATAGACATTTCACAGCTGTGCTCATTCAAAGTTGAACTCTGGTTTCCAACACGAATGAGGAAGTTCAAAGTCTAAACAGTCAGTGAGGGCAAGGTGTGGCGCTCTTTGTGCATTAACAAGTCATATCTAAAACATTAAATCATAAGCAATTCTGGAATTTAGGACCAGTTATGACTTGACTGTATTTCTGTCCAAATTAAGTTACTACTCAATCTGTTGCAACTTTTCTCAGCAAATACAGTAAAAGAGAGTTTTGAAGTTGTAGAAATTATTTTGCATACCTGTACATGCCGGTACTTGGCTGAGGGTTTTGTGAGTCACAGAAAACAAAAAACATAATGAACCTTTAAGCTTAAACTCTAATGATAGATTTTGGCTGCTTGTCTAAAGTTTAAAATGGCACCAAATGTTGTAACAGTAATATCATTATTTTGTCTTTTACACAGTTACCCTGAAGCAAAGAAATGGATATCTTCACACAGATACAAGTGACTGCCCCCCCAACAGAAACACATCCTATAATACAGTGTATAATTGACAACAACCTCAAGAAGCTCAAAAAATTACTGAAGGACAACATTAATGGAGTTTACTCATGCAGAGAGTGGAATGACTATATAACCCCACTGATTGCTGCTGTTGTAAATCACAACAGGGATATTTTTACTTTCCTTTTGCAGCAGGGTGCAGACCCAAACAATGCTTCCCCAAATGGCTTGACACCTTTGCATTATGTCTCACTATCCAAAGCACCACTTCTTTTTGTGGAGAAACTGCTTGAAGCAAAAGCTAATCCAGATGGATGGAATATCATTGGACTACAGCGATTCACACCACTGCAAACTGCTGCCATCTACGACAGGGATGATGTCTTGAAAGTGCTCATTTCTGCTGGTGCACTGGTGACATTGTTACCTGTCACTGATCCTGATCATAGTATTCACAATAAAAAAATATCTCAGATGATTCATAACTTTGCATCGAAAGGAGATGAATTATACTCTAAAATCAGATCTTTTTTGGAAATGGAAATTGCTGTGCGAGGGAAACCACCTGAAGAAGTGTTCAAAACTTTTGACAGTCACATGCTGTTGGAGGATCCTCAGACCCATCTGACCATGATTGAAATGCTCTTTACTGTTACTGGGCGAGGTAAAGAAAAATACAGCCAGGGATGTATTAAATGGCTGAAGGACACTGAAAATGTGAACACCTACATTGCAGGTGCAGTCACTCGCCTTCCAAACATCCCTAAGACAAATGTAAAGAGGGCAATTGATAGTTTACATGCAGTTTTGTGCACAATGGAAGACATACCGAACGAGCAAGCTTTGGTTATAATCCCCCAACTACTGGACCAGCTTTGCTCAAAAGAGAGACCTGATATGTGTGAAGTTATTCTGCAAACACTCTATGTGATAACACAGAAAACAAAAGACACAAATGGCTGGGATCCCAGCTTTATTGAAAAGTTGTGCAAAACAGTTGCTCCTTTTTTAAAGGACCAACACTCCTCTGACATTAGAGTCTTCACATACGGTGTATTTGCAAACTTACTTTCAGTTGAACATGCGGCTAACATCTTTACATCAGTGGGGATAACTTCAGTGCCCGAGGACATACTGACATCTGCAGATATGAAAATGAATGACAAGCTGAAAGAAGTCCTTAGACGACTGAAAAGTCATTTCAGCAAACCAAACTTGGAATGTGAGGATGATACAGCCTTATCTGGATCCAAGAAAAAGAAGAAGAAAAAGAAGAAGAAAAAGAAGGAAAAGTCAGAAAAGCAAGAAGATCCAAATGATGAGGTTTGCACTGCTGCAACTGATATAACAGCAGCTCCTATTGTGGAGTCAACTTCAAATGTGAAACCATTCCACTTCAACACCACTATATCATCAACACACAAATGGCTCCAAATCAGCAAGAGGTGGAGAGAAAAATTAGAGAAGCTTCTGAGCACTGAAAGAAAAGTAACCAGAATTGGGAGCATGATTTATGTGAATGATGCAGAATTCCGCATAGCGAAGGGAAGTGATGGTACTGAAGTCTTCTTGGGGCTGAGAGATGATGGCACTGAAGTTGCTATTAAGAGAATGTCTAAATGCAACTATCAAGTGCTGAAGAATGAGGAAGGATTTCTACGACTTCCAGGGCTTGATCATCCATCTATTGTACGATACGTTGATGCGGCAGAGGATGAGAACTTTGGATATCTTGGTCTTCAGCTTTGTGAATACACCCTGGAAGAATACATCAAAGATAATGATGGTGGTCTGCTGATAAAGAAACTTGTGAAACAGGTTCTCGACAGTTTAAGAGTGCTTCATTGTCAAAATCCTCCAATTCTTCACCGTGATCTCAAACCACAGAATGTTTTGATCGGTAAGACAATTAAAAATATACTGAAATGATGGAATTCACCCTTTGAACTTCAGAATAAAGCAACAAGATTTGAATTTAAAATTATCATACATAATTTTGTTTCCTGAGTTTGTGTATGTGATTTATCCTGCAGATGTTAATGGGAGGGCAAGATTAGCTGATTTTGGCATAAGTAGACGGTTACTCAAAGGCCAAACAACTTATCGCACAGGCAGCGCAGGAACAAAATGCTGGATGGCCAAGGAGGCTTTAGAAGATGAAGCTGACGTACCATACAAGTCGAGCACTGATGTACAGGTCAGTTTTACTGATACACAAACTTCATTGATGACTTGGTGAGAAATACTTCCTTAATTGCTAAAAAGTTCTGTTCATTTTTAAGGTGGCAGGGATGCTCAGTTATTATATCCTCTCTGGAGGACACCATCCATTTGGCGACAAATCCTCTAAATGTGAGAGCAACATTGATGAAGGGAGATACACTTTGGACCATGTTCAAGATGTGGTGGCAAAGGATCTCATTGAGTGGATGATCAATAAAGAACCAAAGAACAGACCTAAAGTGGAAGAATGCTTAAGTCATCCCTTTTTCTGGACCACTGAAAAGTAAGGAAGAAACGCTGGTGATCCTCTAATCCTTCATCTAGCCCCACCAACAGGTTGATATTTTTGTTTAGGGTGAAATGTTCGTACCTATACTGAATAGCTACGCTCAAAGGCCGGGTGAAGCGTGCAGTTATAACCTCATCCTGGCTGCGTCCCAGTGCCTCAACGCTCTCCAACAATTCTATGTCTTTTGCATGTCTTTGTGGTCTTTATGCGATGAAGTGTGCACACTTTCAGTCTCATCTCAAAGGCATTCATGGTGTTTTTCCTCAGTCTCACACACAAGAAGTAAAGCCGTGGTGTGAAGAATGAAACAAGACAGAGAGTCTACAGCCATGTTAGCGGCTCAAGGCACAGTGAAGCTTCTGGCTAAATGCTTATGTTAGCAGGCGTACATGCTCAAAATTACAACACACTGATGTTAAGCAGATATGTTTACCACGATTACTATCTTAGTTTAGCAAGTCTGTACCACATTTCATGGCAATCCATCCAATAGCTGTTGAGATATTTCAAATGTCAACCTCGTGGTGGTGCTAGATGAAAGGTCAGAGGATCACCAAAGTCATTACAATTCATCCCCTCGTAACCATGAATTTCTGTACCAAATTTTGAGCCAATCCATCTGGGAGGTGTTAGCTCACAGTATAGCCTAAGTGAAAACTTCGACTTGCTGATGGCACTAAGGAACAGTCAGAGGTTCACCAAAGTAATTAGGATTCATCCTCTGGGCACCATGGATATCTGTACCACATTTTATGGCAATCCCTTTAATTGTTGTCAAGACATTTTAATAAAAGACAGAAATGTCAAACTGCTGGTGACATTAGAGGTTAAGTCAGGGGGTTATCCGAGTCAGTAGGATTCATCCTCTATTGTAGCTAACAGTATGCTGGCTTTGGAAGTAATGCTAGGTGTAGGTAACTAGTTAGCCAGGCATGCTAACGTTTGTTGTTTGGAGCAGGGGTTTAGCGAATGGTCAGTTTCCATTTCTAACACCATTTTCAATCAGCATCATATGATACATTTTTAAGGTTCTGCTTATTTTGCAATTCATATATCTTTAGATAAACTTTTTTTCAGGGGAGTTGAATACTTGAGAAAGATTGGCAACAGGGACGAGGCGGCAAACTGTCGAAATGCTGACAAGGAACTGATTTGTTCGTTGGAAAAATGTGCCGGGGAAGGATCCTTCAAACAGTGGAAAAATAAGGTGACTGCAACATAACAACTGTAATCTCTGTATTCCTAAATTCCACTTTCTTACTGATCATTTTTGGTGCTGCAGTTTCCACCAGAGTTGGTCCAGAAGATGGATGCCAAGAACAAAGCCTACCCTGACAACATGCTGGGATTACTGCGCTTCATACGAAACCTCCATGAGCACTAGTGAGTGAAACTCAGTTAAAAGTGATGCACGGCCTTAAAATGTCACTAAAAAGCAGTTCTTCATAATTTATAAACACTGAAACAATAATTATACAGTTTCATTTCTGATTAAGGAGAGTTGTGTGGTTCAGTCTTTTTACAAGACATAAAAGTACATCTTTAAGACACATAAGTCTTCAGACTAATGTAAAGTCTACATTTTTTCACATACTATTATGTTCCACTGCTTGCTGATACTATGTACCTATATAAAATAATCTTAAAACAAAGTCCATTTACCAGTTTCTTCTAGATCTTTTAATGCATCTCACAATCTTAATCAGCAGATGGAGTTTGCTCAGATTCAAAATGAATTTTATAATCAGCTAATAGAGAGACTGCCAGAAACTGAGCAAGTTATCTCTGATGCCGACCTTATCTTCAATGACTAGATGACTGTCAAAGATTTGTAAGCTGTGTGTTCATTACTTTGTAATAAAATGTTCCTTTTCGTTTGCAGTGCCAAGGATGCAGCCCAAGTTGATGTGATGATGATATTTCCTGATCTCTTTGGATGTGTTTACAAGTTTGCCAAGACCCGAGGGTGGAATTCAGAGACCCCCTTGAAGGAAATGTTTCAAGGACAAGACATCACCACCACCTTTGTGATGCCATCCACAAGCCTGGAGGAGCGTCTGGGTGTCCCAGTTCAAGAGTCTCAACCCAGTGACTTGAAGTGAAGTGGAATTCAAAAAGGATTAAGGACGTCAAAAATGACTTTAAAGTCTTATACAAGCAATTCTGATGTTTTTAGTAGTTATAGTGTCTATAGACCTATTATCCAATAGGTCTAGGTCTTTCACACCTGACATTGTCAGACTTATCATAAAAGGAAAAGCACAGGTGTTACTAAAAGCATTAACAATGGCTCTGTTCTATTCCAGTGTCCCAGTAAACCATGACAGTGTGACAGTGAGCCAGCATGCACAATACCAGGAATCTGAAGCAGCTAAATGGAATTCAGCCATCATTCATTTTATTATTTACACCTTTGCTTTTCCTACTATGACATGACAAAATGTCTCCAGTGAAATAAGCCTGTAAGGTTTTGCATATGTATTGTACATAGTAACTATTTTCCAAAGGCGGACAGTAACAGGAAGTAGATTACAAGATGCTGTGTCATACAGTTTTAAGGAGTTTTCTCCTCACTAAAACTTCTATTATGTGAGATTTTACACTTTTACTTGACCATTATTTTTATAAGGAACTATTGTACTTTTACTCTGCTATACTATCTGATGGCTGTAGTTGCTAGTTACTTTGCAAATTAAGGATTACACACAAGTCATGTGACAAGAACAAACAGCATTATGAAATGAACTGAGTTGAACCACACATCTAGGTAGCTGGCAAAATTATAATTCTCTTCACAGATTGATGCATCAATATTATCTGAAACAAAAAACTGAAATTGACAGCACTTAAGGAAGACTACTTCTACATTTGTTAAGATTTACTGCTGATATACTTTTACTGCCATAGTTTCATTTTTATTACAATGTTTTATCTTTTATTCTTGTATTTTTCCACGATGTTGCTACATTATATGTGTGTGTGTGTGGGTGGGGGGTGGTGGTATAGATATAATCAACTCTAAAATATCAAATTTTACGTTGATTTTTTTCTTTCGAGTTGGGACAAGTAGTGTTTTGAGTCATTTCAGTTTCTTTGTTAGCCTTGACTGTCCCATTGGCCTTGTCCCATTACCTGTTGCCATTTCAGAGAGATTGTGAGAGGAATAAAAGAGGTTGGGAATTCATTCTGTCCTTTGAAAATACTGAATGTTGACTTACAAGCTACAAAATGTACATAAAACATGGACTGCAATGTCACTACCCGTTTGTCACACAAAAGTCTGAACTGACCTTTGCACTTACTTTAAAAAAATAAAACGATACTGCAGCTCACAAAAGCATATCAACTCTGTTTTCAGAGAAAATTTCCCCTTTTGAAATCAACCCCCAGTCATACTTTGCCACCATAATACACACAATCCCACTGTATACACTATCACATCACATGTGCTGGTCTACATTACAGGTTAAAATAATATGTCTTCCTCCAACAAAATTGCATACTCCAGTATAAAACAGCTGATACCCTGGCAGCTCAGCAGGCTTCATATCCAAATTGACTTCCTGCCAGCAGCTTTTCCCATATTTTCCTCCATCAAGTCTCTCCAGTCTCGTCCAACCTTTACAGCAACTGGGCAGGACCAAATACTGTGTGCTGGTGGAAACAGGAGGAGCGACAGAGAGAGAGAGAGATCGCGAGAGAAAGCAAACGTGTCAGAGTGAGAAACAGAAATACAGGAAAAGCGCTTCATGTTGAGTTTTGATAGATAAGAATCATATTACAGCACCAACAGCACCTCACCTCAACAGTGTAAGTACATTTTCCTACAATCTAACATTTACCTCAACGTTGTATTGTAAAATAATCAGTGTGCTCGCTTAAGAGAAGTACGCTCTTATAGACCTACTCTTATTCATAATATTTATTCATAATCCATTCTTGTGGTTATTTGACTACATCATGAACGTTTAATTACAAATACAATAGGCTCGTTCGGGACGAGCCAGGCCTGCGCATAATCTCACGAGAACGAGGCGGCCACCGACTGCAAGACCCAGGGCACGACGGGAAACGCCTGGCTGTCGCCTGATCAAAGAGCTGATTGGCTCTTAATTTTGACCACAAACATCACGTTTTGCAGAAAATCCTAATTTTCTGTGTAATTGTAATATTTAACGCTAGATTGTTGCTGTATGTTGTGCAGTGACGGTTTCGTTTGTTAACAAACATATCTTGTGTGGTTGATATGAATAATACAGTTTATTTCAGCCATAACTATCCGACCGTAATCTGCAACCTACAGGTAAACTACAGGTGGATCTAACAGGATGTAAATATTTCTGGGACTGCCTGACTTGACTGCTGCTGTTTGTCACCACCCCCTGCTGCGCCCGTCTGATCTCGTCCACTTTCCAAGCGAGGAGCTTAAAATTTCATCCTTGTACTTACTACGACCAAAGATTATTTATGGACATTTCACAGCTGTGCACATTCAAAGTTGAACTCTGGTTTCCAACACGAATGAGGAAGTTCAACGTCTAAACAGCCAGTAAGGGCAAGGTGTGGCGCTCTTTGTGCATGAACAAGTCATGTCTAAAACATTAAATCATTAGCAATCCTAGAATTTAGGGTATTTCTCATCAAATACAGTAAATATAGGAGAGTTTTCAAGTTGTAGAAATTGTTTTGCATACCTGTACAAGTCAGTGGTTTGTGAATCACAGACTTGGTGATGAATGTCACCTCTAATTGCACCTTACTGTAAGTAGCCATGTAGATGGTTTCTGACTGAGTTGCCCTCAGATATGAATTATCCACCATCTGTACCCACCTAAATACGGTGGGTGTAAATGAAATTTTGTTTGAGCTTCTCAAGGCATTGAAAAAATACACTTACACACACACACACACACACAACATGATGAACCTTTAAGCTTAAACTCTAATGATAGATTTTGGCTGCTTGTCGAAAGTTTAAAATGGCACCAAATGTTGTAACAGTAATATCATTATTTTGTCTTTTACACAGTTACCCTGAAGCAAAGAAATGGATATCTTCACACAGATACAAGTGACTGCCCCCCCAACAGAAACACATCCTATAATACAGTGTATAATTGACAACAACCTCAAGAAGCTCAAAAAATTACTGAAGGATAACAACATTAATGGAGTTTACTCATGCAGAGAGTGGAATGACTATATAACCCCACTGATTGCTGCTGTTGTAAATCACAACAGGGATATTTTTACTTTCCTTTTGCAGCAGGGTGCAGACCCAAACAATGCTTCCCCAAATGGCTTGACACCTTTGCATTATGTCTCACTATCCAAAGCACCACTTCTTTTTGTGGAGAAACTGCTTGAAGCAAAAGCTAATCCAGATGGATGGAATATCATTGGACTACAGCGATTCACACCACTGCAAACTGCTGCCATCTACGACAGGGATGATGTCTTGAAAGTGCTCATTTCTGCTGGTGCACTGGTGACATTGTTACCTGTCACTGATCCTGATCATAGTATTCACAATAAAAAAATATCTCAGATGATTCATAACTTTGCATCGAAAGGAGATGAATTATGCTCCAAAATCAGATCTTTTTTGGAAATGGAAATTGCTGTGCGAGGGAAACCACCTGAAGAAGTGTTCAAAACTTTTGACAGTCACATGCTGTTGGAGGATCCTCAGACCCATCTGACCATGATTGAAATGCTCTTTACTGTTACTGGGCGAGGTAAAGAAAAATACAGCCAGGGATGTATTAAATGGCTGAAGGACACTGAAAATGTGAACACCTACATTGCAGGTGCAGTCACCCGCCTTCCAAACATCCCTAAGACAAATATAAAGAGGGCAATTGATAGTTTACATGCAGTTTTGTGCACAATGGAAGACATACCGAACGAGCAAGCTTTGGTTATAATCCCCCAACTACTGGACCAGCTTTGCTCAAAAGAGAGACCTGATATGTGTGAAGTTATTCTGCAAACACTCTATGTGATAACACAGAAAACAAAAGGCACAAATGGCTGGGATCCCAGCTTTATTGAGAAGTTGTGCAAAACAGTTGCTCCTTTTTTAAAGGACCAACACTCCTCTGACATTAGAGTCTTCACATACGGTGTATTTGCAAACTTACTTTCAGTTGAACATGCGGCTAACATCTTTACATCAGTGGGGATAACTTCAGTGCCCGAGGACATACTGACATCTGCAGATATGAAAATGAATGACAAGCTGAAAGAAGTCCTTAGACGACTGAAAAGTCATTTCAGCAAACCAAACTTGGAATGTGAGGACGATACAGCCTTATCTGGATCCAAGAAAAAGAAGAAGAAAAAGAAGAAGAAAAAGAAGGAAAAGTCAGAAAAGCAAGAAGATCCAAATGATGAGGTTTGCACTGCTGCAACTGATATAACAGCAGCTCCTATTGTGGAGTCAACTTCAAATGTGAAACCATTCCACTTCAACACCACTATATCATCAACACACAAATGGCTCCAAATCAGCAAGAGGTGGAGAGAAAAATTAGAGAAGCTTCTGAGCACTGAAAGAAAAGTAACCAGAATTGGGAGCATGATTTATGTGAATGATGCAGAATTCCGCATAGCGAAGGGAAGTGATGGTACTGAAGTCTTTTTGGGGCTGAGAGATGATGGCACTGAAGTTGCTATTAAGAGAATGTCTAAATGCAACTATCAAGTGCTGAAGAATGAGGAAGGATTTCTACGACTTCCAGGGCTTGATCATCCATCTATTGTACGATACATTGACTTTGCAGAGGATGAGAACTTTGGTTATCTTGGTCTTCAGCTTTGTGAATACACCCTGGAAGAATACATCAAAGATAATGATGGTGGTCTGCTGATAAAGAAACTTGTGAAACAGGTTCTCGACAGTTTAAGAGTGCTTCATTGTCAAAATCCTCCAATTCTTCACCGTGATCTCAAACCACAGAATGTTTTGATCGGTAAGACAAGTAAAAAATATACTGAAATGATGGAATTCACCCTTTGAACTTCAGAATAAAGCAACAAGATTTGAATTTAAAATTATCATACATAATTTTGTTTCCTGAGTGTGTGTATGTGATTTATCCTGCAGATGTTAATGGGAGGGCAAGATTAGCTGATTTTGGCATAAGTAGACGGTTACTCAAAGGCCAAACAACTTATCGCACAGGCAGCGCAGGAACAAAATGCTGGATGGCCACGGAGACTTTAGCAGAAGAAGCTGGCATACCATACAAGTCGAGCACTGATGTACAGGTCAGTATAACTACTACACAAACTTCATTGATGACTTGGTGAGAAATACTTCCTTAATTGCTAAAAAGTTCTGTTCATTTTTAAGGTGGCAGGGATGCTGATTTATTATATCCTGTCTGGAGGACACCATCCTTTTGGTGATAAACCCTATGAATGTGAGTACAACATTCATAAAGGGAGGTACACTTTGGACCATGTTCAAGATGTGGTGGCAAAGGATCTCATTGAGTGGATGATCGATGAAAAACCAAAGAACAGACCTAAAGCGGAAGAATGCTTGAGCCACCCCTTCTTCTGGAACACTGAAAAGTAAGGAAGAAATGCTTATTGATTGATAGATTGATGAATTCAAATCCTTGTCAAGTGATTTTTTATTTTTCGATGGGATGTCAGTTGTTGGCAATGGTGGACTCAGGCTGTCTGAGGGGCACGGGCGAAAAAAATAAAAAGGGCACCAGGTGCATGCGCGCACATTGTCTCACACATGGAGCCCAACAAATTTTCTAGCATGTAGGGCGGCCTATATAGCACTGCATCAGGTTTTCTCCACTGGAAGGGCACCCTAGATGGCACTTTATTAGTTTTCTTGTACATTGGGCCACCATAGTTGTTATTTTTCAAACATTGGGGCACCAAGAGGGGCAGCCGCACCCCCTGCCTCCCCCCTAAGTTCACCAGTGGTTGTTTGGTTGGTCTATGACTTTGCTCCAGAGAAAGTTCTCTACATTTACTGGATAAAATTTGGTACAAACATTCATGGTTCCCAGACAATGTATCTTAATGACTGGTGATCCTTTGATTTTTCATCTAGCCCCACCAACAGACTGACATTTTTGGTTCAGGGTGAAATGTGTTCACACATCTTAGTTTAGCGTGTTAGCATGCTAATATTTGCTAATTAGCACTAACAGAATTACAGCTGTGGGTGATGGGAATGCCATTAGTTTTGCAAGTATGTAGTCATAAACCAAAGTACTGGACAAACTGATCTGATGTTGGCTGTAGAGTAAAAGTGATTACAGTTCATCCCTGCTGTGGGGAACATTAATGTCTGCAACAAATTTCACGGTAATCCAGCTAATAACTGTTGAGATATTTAGCTCAAACCCACAAATGTCTATTTAATTGTTATGTTAATTTAATTTTTAAGCTTCATTTTATTTTGCAATTCATATATCCTTAAGTAAACTTTTTTTCAGGAGAGTTGAATACTTGAGAAGGATTGGCAACAGGGACGAGGCGGCAAACTGTCGAAATGCTGACAAGGAACTGATTTGTTCGTTGGAAAAATGTGCCGGGGAAGGATCCTTCAAACAGTGGAAAAATAAGGTGACTGCAACATAACAACTGTAATCTCTGTAGTCCTAAATTCCACTTTATTGCTAATTATTTTTGGTCCTGCAGTTTCCACCAGAGTTGGTCCAGAAGATGGATGCCAAGAACAAAGCCTACCCTGACAACATGCTGGGATTACTGCGCTTCATACGAAACCTCCATGAGCACTAGTGAGTGAAACTCAGTTAAAAGTGATGCACGGCTTTAAAATGTCACTAAAAAGCAATTCTTCATCATTTATAAACACTGAAACAATAATTATACAGTTTAATTTCTTGTTAAGCAGAGTTGTGTGGTTCAGTCTTTTTATAAGACAAAAAAGTACATCTTTAAGACACATAAGTCTTAAGACTAATGTAAAGTCTACATTTTTTCACATACTATTATGTTCCACTGCTTGCTGATACTATGTACCTTTATCCACCCTGAAAACCAGTTTTCAATTAACCAAGCCTTCTTGACTGACAAAGTATTTTTTACAGTTAAATGAAGAAAATCAAAAAGAATACCATGGCACAAAATCTGATTCAAAATTTGATAAAATAATCTTAAAACAAAGTCCATTTACCAGTTTCTTCTAGATCTTTTAATGCATCTCACAATCTTAATCAGCAGATGGAGTTTGCTCAGATTCAAAATGAATTTCATAATCAGCTAATAGAGAGACTGCCAGAAACTGAGCAAGTTATCTCTGATGCCGACCTTATCTTCAATGACTAGATGACTGTCAAAGATTTGTAAGCTGTGTGTTCATTACTTTGTAATAAAATGTTCCTTTTCGTTTGCAGTGCCAAGGATGCAGCCCAAGTTGATGTGATGATGATATTTCCTGATCTCTTTGGATGTGTTTACAAGTTTGCCAAGACCCGAGGGTGGAATTCAGAGACCCCCTTGAAGGAAATGTTTCAAGGACAAGACATCACCACCACCTTTGTGATGCCATCCACAAGCCTGGAGGAGCATCTGGGTGTCCCAGTTCAAGAGTCTCAATCCAGTGACTTGAAGGGAAGTGAAATTCAAAAAGATGGTATATGCATCTAGCAGGTGGACCACACTCACAAAATATATTTAGGCCTAATATTTAAGATTTATGTACTTAATGTACACATTAATGTAAACTTAATGTGATAAATATTGGTCAGCCAAATGTCAATGAGACAATTAAGAATGAAATTTATGTAATATTATTAATAAACCAATGTGTTTTAAATACACAATAACCAGGTTTATTTATTTATCATCAATACATTCAATTTGTTTTAATTCATAAAACCCAGGTTTATGTATTCAATATAAATAAAGCTGATTTGGTTGAAATTCATAATAATCAGGTTTATGTATTAGTATTAATAAATTATTAATTAAATTAAATTATATCCCTCTTCCATATGCTCCAGTCCATCACGACGATGTAGGCGCAGGGGCACAGGAACAGGACCAGGCCGGCAATGAGACAACGCCTGCACCCACCACCATCCATCTGTACATCAACATTGGGGTGAGGGTGAAACAGCGCCTCCCTCCATTAAGTAGTAGCCAAACTACCAACAAGCACCTCTGAAACCATGTTGACTCTTGAATCCTCATCTAACTAACCGGTCAAGGCAGATGATCGCCCACCCAGAGCCTGGTTCTGCTCGAGGTTTCTACCTGTTAAAATGGAGTTTTTCCTCGCCACTGTCGCCTAGTGCTTGCTCATGGTGGTCTCTGAATATAAAGAGTACTTCATGATATGGCGCGATGAAATTAATTATTAATAAAATTATTTTGTATCACTATGGAATAAACGAATTATACAGTGCTACTGAATGTGTCATTTTCTCCATTTAACAGGGGATAGCACAGATGTGTAATCTTGAATATACTGACTGTTGGGGCATAGCTGATTCAGTGTATGTGACTGAAATCACTAACACCTGTGGTGTTTTATTTATTTTGCCAAGACATTTTTAGAAGGTAAGGGGACAGAAAATGTTCCATAAACATATTTACAAGTAAACCACTTTATTTTCATAATGGACCTATATTTGGTGATAATGAAAACCAGTGGGATCATGGGATGGATCAGGAAACTTCTGCCTTATCTTCAGAACCACACATGAACCACCCTGAAATGTTTTCCTAGGTATCCCCAGCACCAGCGAACAAAGTTTCTGTATGATGTGTGTCTGTACCACCTATGAAAAAAAAGTAGGAAATTTGCTTCACATTTCTAGCATAAAACTGAACTAAAACTTAAACTGAATAATACAATACATACACATGTTGTTGTGCCTCCAATTCACCACAGTGCTGCCTGTAGCTGTTGTGCACAGCCCCATGGATTGAGGCACACCCCATCTAGTCCAAGGTGGGCTGTCATGCATTCTGTCTCTTCCTCCACCTCTGCACACTTGGCCATGACCTAATTTACACAATGGGGGATAGACACACTGACCAATAACTGCCTAGGGAAGACAGGATTCCACCATGTTACTGGACAAAACAATAGGCATTTTTATAACTGGAAACACTCTGTCCTATTATCTTTTAAAATGTCTTGGAAAAATATACCTGATTGGCAAATCAGGTACACATTCTCCCAAGCTTCTGGCATGGAGGCACAGTGGCCACAATCGCACTTGTTTATACAGACTCGGTTTACCACAATGCAAGTCAGGTTTGTAGCAGTGGCATTAATTTCAATAATATGCAGCAACACATTATAATATTTTACACAATTTTTTTTATCCTGCCAAGATTTGGAGGCTATGCGAAATTGTAGCCACTGAGGAGGAAATTTACAAAAGTTAAGCCATCGTCTGATTTCACATATCTCTGTTACTGACATGTAACCTAGTCTATGTAGGTGATATGAGGGGGCATAAATATCAGTAGATTGACTGCTGTGTAATGATAAATCCGTGGCGCTGTACGTGGTGCCAAAGTAGCAGATTGATCAGTCCCAACCTCGTGTCTGCTTCGCCTTGGATCTACAATATTATAACTAAATAGTTGGGGTCGTTAATGAGTCAGGTCGCTAGTTGCAGGTGAACAAAACAAAATGAAATGAACCCACACCCCTGTTCTCTGGTTGAGAAAGAACGTTAAACAAAAAACAGAAGGTTACACTGGCTGGAGTGGGGCTTTAAGGATGTCAAAAATGACTTTAGATTCTTACACAAGCAATTCTGATGTTTTTATAGTTATAGTGTCTATAGACCTATTGGTCTATTGGACCTTTTCCCACCTGACATTGTCAGACTTATCATAAAAGGAAAAGCACAGGTGTTACTAAAAGCATTAACAATGGCTCTGTTCTATTTCAGTGTCCCAGTAAACCATGACAGTGTGACAGTGAGCCAGCATGCACAATACCAGGAAACTGAAGCAGCTAAATGGAATTCAGCCATCATTCATTTTATTATTTACACCTGTGCTTTTCCTACAGTGACATGTCAAAATGTCTTCAGTGAAATAACCTGTAAGGTTTTGCATATATAGTCTACATAGTAACTATTTTCCAAATACTTTCTCTTCACTTTAGTATTTCTATTTTGTGAGATTTTACACTTTTACTTGACCATTATTCTTATAATGAACTATTGTACTTTTATTTAGCCATACTTATCTGATGGCTGTAGTAGTTACGTTACAAATTATACAAACAAACTAGGCGGCTGGCAAAATTGTAAGTCTTTTCACAGATTGATGCATCAATATTACCTGAAAAAACCCTGAAATTGACAGCACTTAAGGAAGACTATTTCTACATTTAATACTTTGTTTAGATTTTACTGCTGATGTACTTTTACTGCCATAGTTTTATATCATAGTACATTTTTGTATTTTTTATATTCTAGTATTTTTCCACGACATCGCTACATTATGTGTGTGTGTGTGTGTGTGTGTGTGTGTGTGTGTGTGTGTGTGTGTGTGTGATAAAATGAACTCTAAAATATCAAATCCTATGTTGAATTTTTTTTTTTTTTAAACAAATAACAGAGTTAGGACAAGTAGTGTTTTGTATTTATGGAATGCCGGATGTGGCGTAATTGAGATGTGGTCCTGCTCGGGGAAATCTGCTCGATGGCTTCAATTCACTATCATGGACCACACCATGAACAAGATACAATGATTTATTGAACAATAATGATACAGCGAGCTGGAACGGCTTGGTCTTTCCGTTGGATGCTGCGATGTGGGGAAGCTTCATGGGGTAATCCACCCTAGCACCCGGGTACGACGCATCCCCAGAAGCCTCCCTTTACTTGAGATTACTTGAGATCTTTGAGATCTGAACGGATGTAACAGTGGTATGCTTGAGAGGACCAATGGCCCATGATTTGAATTAAGTGTTCTGGAGACCATTGCAGGAGGCCGAGGTGGCGGCTCCGATCTGGAAGGAGTGTCCGGAGTAATGGACGGGAGAAATGCCGGACAAGGCGAGTACGTGGCGGAAGTGGTGGTGGTGGTGGAACCAGAACCGAGTGACCATCAACCCGGACTCAGAGATGAAGAGAGGGTCTGACGAAGTTATGCTCTGGGAGTTCCGGAATTGCAAGTAGTTTGCAAGGGTCTCAAAAGGATTCAGCGGTGATTAGATTTTGAAGTAAAAGACGGGAGTAGGCTGACTGGATTGGTTTGTTTTGGTTCGCTTTAAGTAGAGTACTATGGTGTCGTCTGAGAAACGAGACAAGACCGAAATGCAGGCATGACGGCATCTGTCGAAGTGGATAGTAGAGGTGGTGAATTCAGAGCATCTGAGGAAACCAAAAAAGGCAAGCAAGAACATGGCCTCTAAGGTTCGTGCAACGTGAGGACTGCTGTATCCGTTTTGATAGCCATCACGGAATGGGCGTAGGAAATGTAAGATGTAATGGTGATGAGATCGAATGACGGGAAGCAGATGTTGTACTGGTCGTGAAAGTGGCGGAAGCTCTTCCACGCTGGCCAGTAAGACGAAAGGGTCGAGGGTGATATGCTGTTGAGGATAGAGTTCTGGGAGTCGATGATCAGGGGTAGTCATGCCAGATTTACAGGTTGAATATCAGCGCCAAATATGGAGGAACTGGCGTTGGGTAGGTGTCTGCAAAGGGGGCCAAGCTTCTGAATCTCTACAATGAAAAACAAGAAAGAGAGTCAGCGATGGCGTTGGAATGACCTGGGACGTGAGCTGTGTGGAGGACATATTGGTGTGAAACGGAGTGCCAGATTAGGCGGCGCATGAATGGCATGATGGATGGGGCATTGGAGCGGCCTTTGTTGATTATGTCTACAACCGCTATGTTGTTGGAGTATATGAGGATGCATTTGCGGGACCACTCATGACCCCACAGAATGGCTGGAGCTATTATGGGGTAGATTTCGAAGAGAGCGGAGGAAGCGACATGGCGTTCACTTGCCAGCTCCGGGGGCCATTCTGCTGCGAACCACCTCCCATTGTAAAAACCCCCAAAACAGGCAGAAAGAGTGGCATCGATGTGCAGCTGGATGTCATGAGGGTGAGTCAATTGTTCGTTGTAAAAGAAAAGTGATCCTGTTCCAGTTGGCGAGGAGATTGAGCCAAAGACAGATGCCCGGCTGGAACTGTTCAGGGAGACGGGATCCAAGAGTGATGGGACGGATGAAGCGATTGACAGCAAGTGAGAGATAAAGGTTCGCCCTTGGGGAATGAGGCGTAGGGCGAAATTGAGGTGGCTTAGAAGGGAGAGAAGTTGAGGTTTGGTGCAGCCTGGGGCGAGGAGGAAATTGGAGATCAGGAGGTTGATTCGGTTGAGCTTTTTTGATTGGGAGGGAAGCCTGGAACAGATTTGTGTTGAGAGTGAGGGATGATGATGATGAGGGGATGATGAGGAAATCGTCCAAGAGGTGGACGAGGAATGGTATGTTATAGTATATATATATGTATATATATATATATATAGAGAGAGAATCCAGTAGAGGGCTTCTGAAGAGTGTGAAGAGTTTGGAGCTGCTTTTGCAACCAAAGGTGAGCCTGATGGCGAAGTAATAAGCACCTCGCCAGCAGACGCCGAAGTACTGCCAGAAGTCGGGGTGGATAGAGAGAACTTTGAAAGCACTGGTGATGTCTGCTTTTGAGAGCCACGACCCTTTCACGGCAAGTTTGATGAGGGTGATGGCATGACTGATGGTGGCGTAGTGAAGAGAAAAATCTTCGCTCGGGATCAAGCTATTAATGCTCGGGATGGTACTGCCGTGGGGTGCTGAAAGATCAACGATAAGCCATTTCTTTCCGGAGTATTTCCTGGTTGCAATACCAAGGGGGCAGATGAGTTAGGAAATGGGATATGAGCGAATGGGCCGATCATGAAGCCTTCTTTGACTTCCTTGGAGAGCAGGAGGTCGACGGACTCTGTGTACTGTTGCTGGGGCTGCTGGCGTGGACTGATGGAGACTTGGAGCGGTGTTGTGTCCGAATAAATCATCGTCCGACGAGAAAAGGGAAATGAAGTCCATGACGGAGATGAGGTGAGTGGGTTGTCGAAGTTGCGAAATGTTGCTCGTGGGTAGCTTACTGGGTGCGTGAGACGCGCAGTATGCAAGAGCGAAAGAGGAGGAGAGGGTTAGGAAGATATTTATGGAATGCCGGATGCGGCGTAATTGAGGTGTGGTCCTGCTCCCGAAATTCTGTTAGATAGCTTCAAATAATGGAATATGCAAGCTTTACGATGTGCAGATTCTTTTGTATGATTTTGTTTAAAGCATATTGAATGTTACTCTCAAAATATACTGTAAATTTAAGTTGAGCATCAAAATAAGTGTGTAAAAGTATGATTGTAAGATGTGTTTTATCATTCATTAATCATTAGGATTATGGCAGTGGCAATATCAGTCACAGTTCATTTTATCCTCTCTAAGAATCATGAATTACTTTGTTATGGGGAAAACACAATATAATGTGACATTTATTTTACTGTCTTTACCAAGGACATTGGGATCTTAAAGCTGTAGCAATCAATATATTTATGTTGATATATCAAATGAGTGTGCTAATGTGAAAGGTTTCACTCATAATGACGAACCCACAGAAAATTATCAAAATACTCTGCAGTCCCTCTGTTCTATGGAGCGTTTTAGTGTCTTTCAGTTCCTTGTTTTGGTTTTACAGACCACAACTTTATTGTTTTGGTTCAGTCTCACCACTCTCATCAACTCTGTTTTCAGCAAAAAAGCTCTAAAAAGCCACTGTACACTACCTGCCCAGCACCAAACTGCAGGCTGCCAATACGCTGTGGTGGAAATCTGTATCAATAAAGGCAAAATACAAAGATCTGTCTTTCTATAAGTTTTATTTAAAGCATAATCCAAGCATACAGAGATCAGTGGTCTCCACAGAACAGCAAGAAGAAACTTTCTGTGTCTGCTTCTTATACACAGAAGTGAGCATGTAAGGGAGGGGCTGTCACAAATAGGTAATTCATTTGTAGCTTGAGTTCAAGCTGTTAAAAATATTTTTTCCATTACGACACACAATATGGTGTCACCATCCCGTGCTGTACTTCAAGAGGAGGATTCATATGAAGCCCCAGATGACAGATTAAAACAGTGTTATGTCACAATGAAAATAAGCACTGTTAAAAACAGGCTGTGGCATCATAAATCTACAGGTCTCCAGTCAGGCAGCTATACTGTGTTTGGGGTTATTAAGATGGCGCCTTCCTTCACTGATGTTTCACTGAGTTGGCACCTCCCAAAGGCTCAACAATGACTTTCAGCTTCCCATTTTGAAATCAGCCCCCAGTCATACTTTACCACCATAATAAACACAATATACTTTATACACTATCATCACATGTGCAGGTATACATTACAGGTTTATATAATATGTCTTCCTCCAATAAAATTGCGTACTCCAGTATAAAACAGCTGGCAATAACAGCAGTCTATGGTCTCTCCAGTCTCGTCCAACCTGTTCAGCAACTGGGCAGGACCAAAATAGGAGGAGCAAGAGAGAGGGAGTGAGAGAGAAAGCAAGAGTGTCCGAGTGACAGACAGAAATACAGGAAAAGCACTGCAAGTTGAGTTTTGATCGATAAGAATCATACTACAGCACCAACAGCACCTCACTTTGACAGTGTAAGTTCATTTTCCTACAATCCTCTAACATTTACCTCAACGTTGTATTGTAAAATAATCAGTGTGCTCACTTACAAGAAGTATGCTCTTGTAGACCTACTTTTATTCATAGTCCATTCTTGTGGTTATTTGATTACATCATGAACGTTTACTTACAAAAACAATATTTCATCCTCATATCTACTAAGACCAAAAAGTTGAATTCTGGTGAACCAGCCTGAATGAGGAAGTTCAAAGTCTAAACAGTCAGTGAGGGCAAGGCGTGGCACTCTTTGTGCATTATAAAGTGTAAGATCCCGGTAAAAGCCCTGTACAGGACTCACTGGACCAGCTCTCTGTTTAAAGGGTCCGATCTTCTGTTCTATGGAAACCTAATCCTATTAGAAATTCTAAAGATATTTAAGCTGGTGTCGAGGAAACTCGCCTAGCTTCTAACTGCCTTCATCCGGTCGTCTACCCTGCTTCCTCTGATAACTACACCCGACCGAGTAGCTTTGGTCATCGGGTTAAGTCACCAGACACGACCGTTAACAGCAGCTTTCCTCTTATTGATCTGTGCACTTGGTAAGTTGCTAGGTTTGGGTTAGATGGCTTGGATTCTAAGCCCTCAGGGTCTGTTTAACAATCTTTAGTGGACAAAAACTAGAATAACCTTTCAGAACCATATAGATGTTGAGCATACATAAACTTAACCTTTTACTATCATGAGAAGCTTTTAGCAATGAATAAGTAAACAATTTACTTTATAATCATGTTTAGGTTTATTGCAGGAATTTAGCAACAGCTCTTAAAATCAACACTTCAATCAATCACAAAATAATAATCAAATACCTCTTTTCTCTCTATATTGAATCTCCAAATATAAAATCTCTGGGTAGGAAAAGGGAAGGCTAGCCTGGCCAGTATTAACCTTCCATAGTCCTCCTGCCAAGGAGAAGAGTCCACGATGGAAAGTTTCTCACGATTACAAACTTTTTCTTAAAGCACATTTCATACACACACTGATTACGCACACTTTTGTAAATCACATCTCATACACATACATGCCTTTATATGGTAGTTCCTTCCTTAACTATCTCACTCTGGAAAGTACTGGACACTTCTTCCACATTACATCATGTGAACCATGACATGATTTCATACAGTGTTTATCAGTTTCTCCCTTTTCATATTCAGTGCATTAGTATTAGTGCAGTTTTCTCTTAATACTTATTTTAACAAATGATTATTCTTTTCCATTTAAAATCATCATATTCTGTTTACAGTTATCATATAAACAATCACTTATTGCTTAACTGTTAGTCTTCTGTGTTCGAGTGTCCTGATTATACTGATTTACCAGTCCTGTTTATGCTGTTTTCTTAGAGGCAATATTCTGGGGTCTCAATCTTACTTGACACAAGTGATATCTAAAACATTAAATCACTATCAATCCTAGAATTTAAGACCAGTGTTCACTCGGCTGTATTTGTATCCAAATTAAATTACTAATCAACCTGTTGTGACTTTTCTCAGCAAATACAGTAAATATAGGAGAGTTTTCAAGTTGTATAAAATATTTTGCATACCTGTACATGCCGGTACTTGGTTGAGGGGTTTTTGAATCACAGCCTTGGTCACCTCTAATTGTACAGTACTGTATGTAGCCATGTAGATGATTTCTAATCCAACTAAATACAATAATCGTAAATGGAATTTTGTTTGAGCTTCTTAAAGAATTGGATTTGAAAATTACACTTACAAAGAAACATTATGAACCTTTAAGGTTTCTAATGATAGATTTTAGCTGCTTGTGTAAAGTTTAAAATGGCACTAAATGTTGTAATATTATATTGTAATATTATTTTGTCTTTTTCAGTTACTCTGAAGCAAAGAAATGGATATCGTCACACATATACAAGTACCCCTCCCAGGAGACACACATCCTATAATACAGTGTATAATTAACAACAACCTCAAGAAGCTCAAAAAATTACTGAAGTACAACAACATAAATGAAGTTTACCCATGCAGAAAGTGGAATGACTATATAACCCCACTAATTGCTGCTGTTGTAAATCACAACAGGGATATTTTTACTTTCCTTTTGCAGCAGGGTGCAGACCCAAACAATGCTTCCCAAAATGACTTTACACCTTTGCATTATGTCTCACTATCCAACGCACCACTTCTTTTTGTGGAGAAACTGCTTGAAGCAAAAGCTAATCCAAATGGATGGAATCTCATTGGACTGCAGCAATTCACACCACTGCAAACTGCTGCCATCTACGACAGGGACGATGTCATGAAAGTGCTCATTTCTGCTGGTGCACTGGTGACATTGTTACCTGTCACTGATCCTGATCATAGTATTCACAATAAAAAAATATCTCAGGTGATTCATCACCTTGCATCGAAAGGAGATGAATTATGCTCCAAAATCAGTTATTTTTTGGAAATGAAAATTGCTGTGCTAGTGAAACCACCTGAAGAAGTGTTCAAAACTTTTGACAGTCACATGCTGTTGGAGGATCCTCAGACCCATCTGACCATGATTGAAATGCTCTTTACTGTTACTGGGCGAGGTAAAGAAAAATACAGCCAGGGATGTATTAAATGGCTGAAGGACACTGAAAATGTGAACACCTACATTGCAGGTGCAGTCACTCGCTTTCCAAACATCCCTAAGATAGATGTAAAGAGGGCAATTGATAGTTTACATGCAGTTTTGTGCACAATAGAAGACATACCAAATAAGAAAGCACTTGCTATAATCCCCCAACTACTGAAACAGCTTTGCTCAAAAGAGAGACCTGATATGTGTGAAGTTATTCTGCAAACACTCTATGTGATAACGCAGAAAACAAAAGGCAGCTTTATTCCCAGCTTTATTGAGAAGTTGTGCAAAACAGTTGCTCCTTTTTTAAAGGACCAACACTCCTCTGACATTAGAGTCTTCACATACGGTGTATTTGCAAACTTACTTTCAGTTGAACATGCGGCTAACATCTTTACATCAGTGGGGATAACTTCAGTGCCCGAGGACATACTGACATCTGCAGATATGAAAATGAATGACAAGCTGAAAGAAGTCCTTAGACGACTGAAAAGTCATTTCAGCAAACCAAACTTGGAATGTGAGGACGATACAGCCTTATCTGGATCCAAGAAAAAGAAGAAGAAAAAGAAGAAGAAAAAGAAGGAAAAGTCAGAAAAGCAAGAAGATCCAAATGATGAGGTTTGCACTGCTGCAACTGATATAACAGCAGCTCCTATTGTGGAGTCAACTTCAAATGTGAAACCATTCCACTTCAACACCACTATATCATCAACACACAAATGGCTCCAAATCAGCAAGAGGTGGAGAGAAAAATTAGAGAAGCTTCTGAGCACTGATGAAAGAAAAGTAACCAGAATTGGGAGCATGATTTATGTGAATGATGCAGAATTCCGCATAGCGAAGGGAAGTGATGGTACTGAAGTCTTCTTGGGGCTGAGAGATGATGGCACTGAAGTTGCTATTAAGAGAATGTCTAAATGCAACTATCAGGAGTTGAAGATTGAGGAAGGATTTCTACGACTTCCAGGGCTTGATCATCCATCTATTGTACGATACGTTGACTTTGCAGAGGATGAGAACTTTGGATATCTTGGTCTTCAGCTTTGTGAATGCACCCTGGAAGAATACATCAAAGATAATGATGGTGGTCTGCTGATAAAGAAACTTGTCAAACAGGTTCTCAAGAGTTTAAAGGTGCTTCACTGTCAAAATCCTCCAATTCTCCACCGGGATCTCAAACCACAGAATGTTTTGATCGGTAAGACAAGTAAAAATATACTGAAATGATGGGATTCACTATCCGAAATACAAAGTATACAAAAATATTTTAATTTATTTAGTTAAATATATGATTTCGTTTACTGAATCAATCTACACCATTTATCCTGCAGATGTTAATGGGAGGGCAAGATTAGCTGATTTTGGCATAAGTAGACGGTTACTCAAAGGCCAAACAACTTATCGCACAGGCAGCGCAGGAACAAAATGCTGGATGGCCACGGAGACTTTAGCAGAAGAAGATGGCATACCATACAAGTCGAGCACTGATGTACAGGTCAGTATAACTACTACACAAACTTCAATGATGACTTGGTGAGAAATACTTCCTTAATTGCTAAAATGTTCTGTTCATTTTTAAGGTGGCAGGGATGCTGATTTATTATATCCTTTCTGGAGGACACCATCCTTTTGGAGATAAACCCTATGAATGTGAGTACAACATTCATGAAGGGAGGTACACTTTGGACCATGTTCAAGATGTGGTAGCAAAGGATCTCACTGAGTGGATGATCGATGAAAAACCACTGAACAGACCTAAAGTGGAAGAATGCTTGAATCATCCCTTTTTCTGGACCACTGACAGGTAAGGAAGAAATGTTGACTAATTGATAGATTGATAAATTCAAATTCTTGTCAACTGATGTTTTTATTTTCAAAGGGATGGTATTGTCAGTTGTTTCGTTACAATTTTGGTCCAGAGTGAAATATTTCTACCTTTACTGAATGAATGGCACAAAATTTGGTACAAATATTCATGGTTTTCAGACAATGTATCTTAATGACTGGTGATTTTCCTCTAACTCCCTTAACAGTTTGACATTTTTGTTCAGGGTGAAATGTTCGTACCTATACTGAATAGCTACACTCAAAGGCAGGGTGAAGTGTGCATTTATAGCCTCATTCTGGCTGCGTCCCAGTGCTTCAACGATCTCCAACAATTCTGTCTTTTGCATGTCTTTGTAGATGGAGGCTTTATTGTCACTGCATGTTAAACACAACAAAATTTGGTTTGACAGCAATCCACTCCACTTAGCAGCATATATAAATATATAAAAGAAAAAGAAATATACATATAAAATATAAATTGTGGTCTTTATGCGATGAAGTGTGCACACTTTCAGTCTCATCTCAAAGGCTTTCATGGTGTTTTGCTCAGTCGTACAAACAAGAAGTAATCGAGATACAATAATAGAGTGAAGAATTAAACAAGACTGACAGTCTACAGCCATGTTAGCGGCTCTGTGAGGCTGTACATAGGCACAGTGAAGCTTCTGGCTAAACTAACTTATGTTAGCTGGCGTACATGCTCAAAATGACAATTCTAACATATTGATGTTAAGCACGTATAATATTTACCATGTTTACTATCTTAGTTTAGTTTAGTGTTTGCATGCTAACATTTGCTAATTAGCACTAAACAGTCATAGTTGGAGGATGATGGGAATGTCATTAGTTTTGCGAATATTCAGTCTTAAAACAAAATAGCCTACTGGACAAAGTGACCTGATGATGGCGCTAGAGTAGATGTTATTACAATTCATCCTCTGGGGAACATTAATGTCAACAATTTCATGGCAATACATCGAATAGTGGTTGAAACATTTCACTTAAACCCACAAATGTCAACCTAATGGTGACACTAGAGGAAAGCCAGGGGATCACCAAAGTCATTACAATTCATCCTCTGGGAACCATGAATGTCTATACAAAAATTCATGGTATTCCCTTTAATAGCTGATCAATAGATCAATAAAAGCCAGAAATGTCAAACTTCTGGTGCCATTAGAGCTCAAAGCAGGGGGTTACCAGAATTGGTGGGATTCATCTTATGGGGACTATGAATGTTGTTATTACAGATAAGTGGACTCGATTTGTGATGTTTAGCCTACAAAAGTCTAGTGCTTATGGGAAATGGTGTTTGTTTAAGGCCTCTAAAAACATAAATACTAAATAAACATCAATATTAGATCATTTGAATTGTTATCTAGACATATGGAGTGAACCACACAACATACTGTTGAGTAAGGCTGTGTTCCAAGGCTGGATGTTTGTGTTATTACAAATGTCAATGGGATCTTGAATGAGGTTTCCTTAATCCTGGAACAGAACCGGTCCACTGCGGACAGAACTGCTAATGCTAGGGTAAACTCTAACAGAGTATCACTCACGACCAACTCCAACAGTAGATGTGCCCGTCCTGAATGTACGTTTTTATAACATAACATGTGACCCCATATAATATTGTAGCTAACAGTATGCTAATTGGCTTTTGAAGTAATGCTAGATGTAGGTAGCTAGTTAGCTAGGCATGCTAACATTTGCACCCTACGTAACACTATTAAATTCATTTCTGACAGTTTGCTGTTGGGTTTCTGAGTAGGCTATCAGTCATGCACACTGCTTTGGCATGTGGAGAAATCCAAAGCATACCAGGCCTGTGTGCCTAGTGAGGTTGCTAAGCTATGATTGGACAACTGCTGTTTGGAGGAGGAGTTTAACGAATTGTCAGTTTCCATCTCTAACCCCATTTTCAATTGGTATCATATGACAGCTTTTGAAGTTTATATTTATTTTGCAATTCAGATATCCTTAAGTAAACTTTTTTTCAGAGTTGAGTACTTGAAAAAGATTGGCAACAGGGAGGAGGCAGCAAAGTGTCGAAATGCTGACCAGGAAATGATTTGTTCATTGGAAAAATGTGGAACCTTCAAACAGTGGAAAAATAAGGTGACTGCAACATAACAACTGTAACCTCTGTATTCCTAAATTCCACTTTATTACTAATCATTTTTGGTGCTGCAGTTTTCACCAGAGTTGGTCCAGAAGATGGATGCCAAGAACAAAGCCTACCCTGACAACACACTGGGATTACTGCGCTTCATACGAAACCTCCATGAGCACTAGTGAGTGAAACTGCATTAAAAAAGTGATGATACATGACAAGCAAAAATTAAAACAGAATGTTATGCGTCAGTCATCATGTTTACAGTAAGACAGCACACAATGTAATCATGTGGTCATGAGTGTCACAAACTAGATGACTGTCAAAGATTTGTAAGCTGTAAATGTTCCTTTTCGTTTGCAGTGCCAAGGATGCAGCCCAAGTTGATGTGATGACGATATTTCCTGATCTCTTTGGATGTGTTTACAAGTTTGCCAAGACCCGAGGGTGGAATTCAGAGACCCCCTTGAAGGAAATGTTTCAAGGACAAGACATCACCACCAGCTTTACAAAGCCACCCACAAGCCCAGTTCAAGAGTCTCAACCCAGTGACTTGAAGTGAAGTGGAATTCAAAAAGGATTAAGGATGTCAAAATGACTTTAGAGTCTTACACAAGCAATTCTGATGTTTTTAGTAGTTATAGTGTCTATAGACCTATTATCCAATAGGTCTAGGTCTTTCACACCTGACATTGTCAGACTTATCATAAAAGGAAAAGCACAGGTGTTACTAAAAGCATTAACAATGGCTCTGTTCTATTCCAGTGTCCCAGTAAACCATGACAGTGTGACAGTGAGCCAGCATGCACAATACCAGGGGTACATCTCAAGTCTTTTAATTACATCTACTTTTCCCTCACTTGCGTATTTTCCTTGCGTCTTAGTCCCTCCCACCAGGGATGCATGGAGAGACGCAAGGAAACCATGCGAGGAGAGAAGAAACAAGGAAATCTGTTTTTAGAGACATGAGACGTCCTTTCCTCTTAAGCGTCACGTGAAGCGGGGTCCGCGGCAGCTGATCGCAGCTGGATCAGCTGTCAGTCGGGTTAACAGCTGTAGAGACTTTTTATGGAGTTCGTATCTGCACACGTGAACATAATACTAATAAAGTTATCTCTGGCACAGCAGCAGTGTTTTCTCTATGTAGCCTGTTACCTGTTTAACAAACACCTGCACATAAACAACCTGCACTCTGTATTTAAAGCTGCTGTGTACTGTGTCCTGCGTTTATATTATTTATTCATTATTTGCATCTGTATTTATCGATATTCTGTTTGTGAATTTATTATTGAATAACCTAGAATATGATTAGGGTGTCTTTTGAACATTTGGAATTACGTATTACCCTAAATGTTTCAGGGAAAATTGAAGTGATGTAACTCACATCAAACCCGACGCGCAGGAATTATCAGCCTCACACGTGACTGAATGGAAATTACGATAAATTATGTAAACGATTTCTTGCTGACACACTCTTCTACTCTCTCTGACTTTAACTGTATCCATAGTAAAAGTTAACAGGGGAAATAACAGATTATGAAAAGAAAAATATTTCTGATAAATGCAGAAAGTTGTTCTTTTGTTGTTCAGACCTACAATAAACACAGATTCAAATAAATAAATGCAAATAAAATATAAAACTTGAGTTTAATCTGTTATCTGTCTTCACTCCATCAGTCCGATCAGCTGCACCGTCCAATCAATAACCGATATCCAATATGGATATCGGTCGGTAAAAGTCTTCCGTGAAGGCTGCACTCGTGTATCCTCGCTCATGGCTCCTCAGAGCAGAAATAAGAGCTTTGAGACAGCCTTCATGATGGCGGAGCAGAACAACTTCCGGTTCAAGCGAGGAGATGTCACATAAGTGACTTGAGCTGTACGCCAGGAAACTGAAGCAGCTAAATGGAATTCAGCCATCATTCATTTTATTATTTACACCTTTGCTTTTCCTACTATGACTTGACAAAATGTCTCCAGTGAAATAAGCCTGTAAGGTTTTGCATATGTATTGTACATAGTAACTATTTTCCAAAGGCGGACAGTAACAGGAAGTAGATTACAAGATGCTGTGTCATACAGTTTTAAGGGACTTTTCTCCTCACTAAAACTTCTATTATGTGAGATTTTACACTTTTACTTGACCATTATTTTTATAAGGAACTATTGTACTTTTACTCTGCCCGGCTGGAACTGTTCAGGGAGACGGGATCCAAGAGTGATGGGACGGATGAAGCGATTGACAGCAAGTGAGAGATAAAGGTTCACCCTTGGGGAATGATGCGTAGGGCGAAATTGAGGTGGCCTAGAAGGGAGAGAAGTTGATGTTTGGTACAGCCTGGGGCGAGGAGGAAACTGGAGATCAGGAGGTTGATTCGGTTGAGCTTTTCGATTGGGAGGGAAGCCTGGAACAGATTTGTGTTGAGAATGATTCCAAGGAACTTGAGGGTTGTGGAGGGGCCCTCTGTTTTCTCTGCGGACAGAGAGAGACCCCGAGGTCTGAGAAAACTGAATTCAGGGTGACGAGACCGGAAGCGGGTGGCGATGAGGGGGGGCAATACCAAGGGGGCAGATGCTGAAGTTAGGAAATGGGGTATGAGCGAATGGGCCGATCATGAAGCCTTCTTTGACTTCCTTGGAGAGCAGGAGGTCAACAGACTCTGTGTTCTGTTGCTGGGGCTGCTGGTGTGGACTGATGGAGACTTGGAGCGTGGTTGTGTCCAAATAAATCATCGTCCGATGGGGAAAGGGAAATGAAGTCCATGACGGAGATGAGGTGAGTGGGTTGTCGAAGTTGCGAAATGTTGCTCGTGGGTAGCTTACTGAGTGTATGCAAGAGCGAAAGAGGAGGAGAGGGTTAGGAGGATATTTATGGAATGCCGGATGCGGCGTAATTGAGGTGTGGTCCTGCTCCCGAAATTCTGCTAGATAGCTTCAAATAATGGAATATGCAAGCTTTACAACGTGCAGATTCTTTTGTATGATTTTATTTAAAGCATATTGAATGTTACTCTCAAAATATACTGTAAATTTAAATTGAGCATCAAAATAAATGTGTAAAAATATGATTGTAGGATGTGTTTTATCATTCATTGATTATTAGGATTATGGCAGTGGCAATATCTATAAGAATCATGAATTACTTTGTTATGGGGAAAACTCACAATATAATGTGACATTATATGTCACAATATAATGTGACATATAATGTGAATTTTTTTTTACTGTCTTTACCAAGGACACTGGGATCTTAAAGCTGCAACAATCAATATATTTATGTTGATATATCAAATGAGTATGTTAATGTGAAAGGGGTCACTCATAATGATGAACCTACAGAAAATTATCAAAACACTCTGCAGTCCCTCTGTTCTATGGAGCGTTTTAGTGTCTTTCAGTTCCTTGTTTTGGTTTTACAGACCACAACTTCATTGTTTTGGTTCAGTCTCACCGCTCTCATCAACTCTGTTTTCAGAGAAAAAGCTCTAAAAAGCCACTGTACACTACCTGCCCAGCACCAAACTGCAGGCTGCCAATACGCTGTGGTGGAAATCTGTATCAATAAAGGCAAAATACAAAGATCTGTCTTTCTATAAGTTTTATTTAAAGCATAATCCAAGCATACAGAGATCAGTGGTCTCCACAGAACAGCAAGAAGAAACTTTCTGTGTCTGCTTCTTATACACAGAAGTGAGCATGTAAGGGAGGGGCTGTCACAAATAGGTAATTCATTTGTAGCTTGAGTTCGTTACTTGCAGCTTTCTCGCCTTGACCACAGGTTCCTGTTTTCTAAAGAATACACAATGTCTAGGCACACGTGCTAAAGGAACTGAGTCAGCCAGCACTTGTCCACTGTCTGGTACTTTTGACAAAGACAAAAGACAAAGTCAAAGATCAAGCACTTTCAAGCTGTTAAAAATTCTTTTTCCATTACAACGCACAATATGGTGTCACCATCCCATGCTGTACTTCAAGATGAGGATTCATATGGAGCCCCAGATGACAGATTAACACAGTGTTATGCCACAATGAAAATAAGCACTGTTAAAAACAGGCTGTGGCATCATAAATCTACAGGTCTCCAGTCAGGCAGCTATACTGTGTTTGGGGTTATTAAAATGGCACCTTCCTTCACTGATGTTTCACTGAGCTGGCCACCTCCCAAAGGCTCAACAATGATTTTGGACTTTTGAAATCAGCCCCCAGTAAACACAATATACTTTATACACTATCATCACATGTGCTGGTCTACATTACAGGTTTATATGTCTTCCTCCAACAAAATTGCATACTCCAGTATAAAACAGCTGATACCCTGGCAGCTCAGCAGACTTCATATCCAAACTGACTTCCTGTCATCAGCTTTTCCCATATTTTCCTCCAACAAGTCTCTCCAGTCTCGTCCAACCTGTTCAGCAACTGGGCAGGACCAAATACTGTGTGCTGGTGGAAACAGGAGGAGCAACAGAGAGAGAGAGCGCGAGAGAAAAAGCAAGCGCGTCTGAGTGACAGACAGACATACAGGAAAAGCACTGAATGTTGAGTTTTGATAGATAAGAATCATAGTGCAGAACCAACAGCACCTCACTTCGACAGTGTAAGTTCATTTTCCTACAATCGTCTAACATTTAAAGTAAAATAATCAGTATGTTTGCTTAAGAGAAGTACGCTCTTATAGACCTACTCTTATTCATAATCCATTCTTGTAGTTATTTGATTACATCATGAATGTTTACTTACAAATAGGCTACAATATTTCATCCTTGTACCTACAAAAAACCACAGTGCCAAAAATTATTTATAGACATTTCACAGCTGTGCACATTCAAAGTTGAACTCTGGTTTCCAACCCGAATGAGGAAGTTCAACGTCTAAACAGTCAATGAGGGCAAGGTGTGGCGCTCTTTGTGCATGAACAAGTCATATCTAAAACATTAAATCATAAGCAATTCTGGAATTTAGGACCAGTTATGACTTGACTGTATTTCTGTCCAAATTAAGTTACTACTCAGTCTGTTGCAACTTTTCTCAGCAAATACAGTAAAAGAGAGTTTTGAAGTTGTGGAAATTATTTTGCATACCTGTACATGCCGGTACTTGGCTGAGGGTTTTGTGAGTCACAGAAAACAAAAAACATAATGAACCTTTAAGCTTAAACTCTAATGATAGATTTTGGCTGCTTGTCTAAAGTTTAAAATGGCACCAAATGTTGTAACAGTAATATCATTATTTTGTCTTTTTCACAGTTACTTGCAAAGAAATGGCTATCTTCACACAGATACAAGTGACTGCCCCCCCAACAGAAACACATCCTATCATACAGTGTATAATTGACAACAACCTCAAGAAGCTCAAAAAATTACTGAAGGATAACAACATTAATGAAGTTTACACATGCAGAGAGTGGAAGGACTATATAACCCCACTGATTGCTGCTGTTGTAAATCACAACAGGGATATTTTTACTTTCCTTTTGCAGAAGGATGGAAACCCAAACAATCCTTCCCAAAATGGCTTTACACCTTTGCATTATGTCTCACTATCCAAAGCACCACTTCTTTTTGTGGAGAAAGTGCTTGAAGCAAAAGCTAATCCAGATGGATGGAATATCATTGGACTACAGCGATTCACACCACTGCAAACTGCTGCCATCTACGACAGGGACGATGTCTTGAAAGTGCTCATTTCTGCTGGTGCACTGGTGACATTGTTACCTGTCACTGATCCTGATCATAGTATTCACAATAAAAAAATATCTCAGATGATTCATCATCTTGCATCGAAAGGAGATGAATTATGCTCCAAAATCAGTTATTTTTTGGAAATGGAAATTGCTGTGCGAGGGAAACCACCTGAAGAAGTGTTCAAAACTTTTGACAGTCACATGCTGTTGGAGGATCCTCAGACCCATCTGACCATGATTGAAATGCTCTTTACTGTTACTGGGCGAGGTAAAGAAAAATACAGCCAGGGATGTATTAAATGGCTGAAGGACACTGAAAATGTGAACACCTACATTGCAGGTGCAGTCACTCGCCTTCCAAACATCCCTAAGACAAATGTAAAGAGGGCAATTGATAGTTTACATGCAGTTTTGTGCACAATGGAAGACATACAGAACGAGCAAGCTTTAGCTATAATCCCCCAATTACTGAAACAGCTTCTTTGCTCAAAAGAGAGACCTGATATGTGTGAAGTTATTCTGCAAACACTCTATGTGATAACACAGAAAACAAAAGGCACAAATGGCTGGGATCCCAGCTTTATTGAGAAGTTGTGCAAAACAGTTGCTCCTTTTTTAAAGGACCAACACTCCTCTGACATTAGAGTCTTCACATACGGTGTATTTGCAAACTTACTTTCAGTTGAACATGCGGCGAACATCTTTACATCAGTGGGGATAACTTCAGTGCCCGAGGACATACTGACATCTGCAGATATGAAAATGAATGACAAGCTGAAAGAAGTCCTTAGACGACTGAAAAGTCATTTCAGCAAACCAAACTTGGAATGTGAGGACGATACAGCCTTATCTGGATCCAAGAAAAAGAAGAAGAAAAAGAAGAAGAAAAAGAAGGAAAAGTCAGAAAAGCAAGAAGATCCAAATGATGAGGTTTGCACTGCTGCAACTGATATAACAGCAGCTCCTATTGTGGAGTCAACTTCAAATGTGAAACCATTCCACTTCAACACCACTATATCATCAACACACAAATGGCTCCAAATCAGCAAGAGGTGGAGAGAAAAATTAGAGAAGCTTCTGAGCACTGAAAGAAAAGTAACCAGAATTGGGAGCATGATTTATGTGAATGATGCAGAATTCCGCATAGCGAAGGGAAGTGATGGTACTGAAGTCTTCTTGGGGCTGAGAGATGATGGCACTGAAGTTGCTATTAAGAGAATGTCTAAATGCAACTATCAAGTGCTGAAGAATGAGGAAGGATTTCTACGACTTCCAGGGCTTGATCATCCATCTATTGTACGATACGTTGATGCGGCAGAGGATGAGAACTTTGGATATCTTGGTCTTCAGCTTTGTGAATACACCCTGGAAGAATACATCAAAGATAATGATGGTGGTCTGCTGATAAAGAAACTTGTGAAACAGGTTCTCGACAGTTTAAGAGTGCTTCATTGTCAAAATCCTCCAATTCTTCACCGTGATCTCAAACCACAGAATGTTTTGATCGGTAAGACAATTAAAAATATACTGAAATGATGGAATTCACCCTTTGAACTTCAGAATAAAGCAACAAGATTTGAATTTAAAATTATCATACATAATTTTGTTTCCTGAGTTTGTGTATGTGATTTATCCTGCAGATGTTAATGGGAGGGCAAGATTAGCTGATTTTGGCATAAGTAGACGGTTACTCAAAGGCCAAACAACTTATCGCACAGGCAGCGCAGGAACAAAATGCTGGATGGCCAAGGAGGCTTTAGAAGATGAAGCTGACGTACCATACAAGTCGAGCACTGATGTACAGGTCAGTTTTACTGATACACAAACTTCATTGATGACTTGGTGAGAAATACTTCCTTAATTGCTAAAAAGTTCTGTTCATTTTTAAGGTGGCAGGGATGCTCAGTTATTATATCCTCTCTGGAGGACACCATCCATTTGGCGACAAATCCTCTAAATGTGAGAGCAACATTGATGAAGGGAGATACACTTTGGACCATGTTCAAGATGTGGTGGCAAAGGATCTCATTGAGTGGATGATCAATAAAGAACCAAAGAACAGACCTAAAGTGGAAGAATGCTTAAGTCATCCCTTTTTCTGGACCACTGAAAAGTAAGGAAGAAACGCTGGTGATCCTCTAATCCTTCATCTAGCCCCACCAACAGGTTGATATTTTTGTTTAGGGTGAAATGTTCGTACCTATACTGAATAGCTATGCTCAAAGGCCGGGTGAAGCGTGCAGTTATAACCTCATCCTGACTGCGTCCCAGTGCCTCAACGCTCTCCAACAATTCTATGTCTTTTGCATGTCTTTGTGGTCTTTATGCGATGAAGTGTGCACACTTTCAGTCTCATCTCAAAGGCATTCATGGTGTTTTTCCTCAGTCTTACACACAAGAAGTAAAGCTGTGGTGTGAAGAATGAAACAAGACAGAGTCTACAGCCATGTTAGCGGCTCAAGGCACAGTGAAGCTTCTGGCTAAATGCTTATGTTAGCAGGCGTACATGCTCAAAATTACAACACACTGATGTTAAGCAGATATGTTTACCACGATTACTATCTTAGTTTAGAAAGTCTGTACCACATTTCATGGCAATCCATCCAATAGCTGTTGAGATATTT
This sequence comes from Macquaria australasica, assembly GCA_005408345.1. NCBI lineage: Eukaryota > Metazoa > Chordata > Actinopteri > Centrarchiformes > Percichthyidae > Macquaria > Macquaria australasica. The sequence goes on from SEMN01001638.1 coordinate 34,664, forward strand.
CAAATGTCAACCTCGTGGTGGTGCTAGATGAAAGGTCAGAGGATCACCAAAGTCATTACAATTCATCCCCTCGTAACCATGAATTTCTGTACCAAATTTTGAGCCAATCCATCTGGGAGGTGTTAGCTCACAGTATAGCCTAAGTGAAAACTTCGACTTGCTGATGGCACTAAGGAACAGTCAGAGGTTCACCAAAGTAATTAGGATTCATCCTCTGGGCACCATTTATATCTGTACCACATTTTATGGCAATCCCTTTAATTGTTGTCAAGACATTTTAATAAAAGACAGAAATGTCAAACTGCTGGTGACATTAGAGGTTAAGTCAGGGGGTTATCCGAGTCAGTAGGATTCATCCTCTATTGTAGCTAACAGTATGCTGGCTTTGGAAGTAATGCTAGGTGTAGGTAGCTAGTTAGCCAGGCATGCTAACGTTTGTTGTTTGGAGCAGGGGTTTAGCGAATGGTCAGTTTCCATTTCTAACACCATTTTCAATCAGCATCATATGATACATTTTTAAGGTTCTGCTTATTTTGCAATTCATATATCTTTAGATAAACTTTTTTTCAGGGGAGTTGAATACTTGAGAAAGATTGGCAACAGGGACGAGGCGGCACACTGTCGAAATGCTGACAAGGAACTGATTTGTTCGTTGGAAAAATGTGCCGGGGAAGGATCCTTCAAACAGTGGAAAAATAAGGTGACTGCAACATAACAACTGTAATCTCTGTATTCCTAAATTCCACTTTCTTACTGATCATTTTTGGTGCTGCAGTTTCCACCAGAGTTGGTCCAGAAGATGGATGCCAAGAACAAAGCCTACCCTGACAACACGCTGGGATTACTGCGCTTCATACGAAACCTCCATGAGCACTAGTGAGTGAAACTCAGTTAAAAGTGATGCACGGCCTTAAAATGTCACTAAAAAGCAGTTCTTCATAATTTATAAACACTGAAACAATAATTATACAGTTTCATTTCTGATTAAGGAGAGTTGTGTGGTTCAGTCTTTTTATAAGACAAAAAAGTACATCTTTAAGACACATAAGTCTTCAGACTAATGTAAAGTCTACATTTTTTCACATACTATTATGTTCCACTGCTTGCTGATACTATGTACCTATATAAAATAATCTTAAAACAAAGTCCATTTACCAGTTTCTTCTAGATCTTTTAATGCATCTCACAATCTTAATCAGCAGATGGAGTTTGCTCAGATTCAAAATGAATTTCATAATCAGCTAATAGAGAGACTGCCAGAAACTGAGCAAGTTATCTCTGATGCCGACCTTATCTTCAATGACTAGATGACTGTCAAAGATTTGTAAGCTGTGTGTTCATTACTTTGTAATAAAATGTTCCTTTTCGTTTGCAGTGCCAAGGATGCAGCCCAAGTTGATGTGATGACGATATTTCCTGATCTCTTTGGATGTGTTTACAAGTTTGCCAAGACCCGAGGGTGGAATTCAGAGACCCCCTTGAAGGAAATGTTTCAAGGACAAGACATCACCACCACCTTTGTGATGCCATCCACAAGCCTGGAGGAGCGTCTGGGTGTCCCAGTTCAAGAGTCTCAACCCAGTGACTTGAAGTGAAGTGGAATTCAAAAAGGATTAAGGACGTCAAAAATGACTTTAAAGTCTTATACAAGCAATTCTGATGTTTTTAGTAGTTATAGTGTCTATAGACCTATTATCCAATAGGTCTAGGTCTTTCACACCTGACATTGTCAGACTTATCATAAAAGGAAAAGCACAGGTGTTACTAAAAGCATTAACAATGGCTCTGTTCTATTCCAGTGTCCCAGTAAACCATGACAGTGTGACAGTGAGCCAGCATGCACAATACCAGGAATCTGAAGCAGCTAAATGGAATTCAGCCATCATTCATTTTATTATTTACACCTTTGCTTTTCCTACTATGACATGACAAAATGTCTCCAGTGAAATAAGCCTGTAAGGTTTTGCATATGTATTGTACATAGTAACTATTTTCCAAAGGCGGACAGTAACAGGAAGTAGATTACAAGATGCTGTGTCATACAGTTTTAAGGAGTTTTCTCCTCACTAAAACTTCTATTATGTGAGATTTTACACTTTTACTTGACCATTATTTTTATAAGGAACTATTGTACTTTTACTCTGCTATACTATCTGATGGCTGTAGTTGCTAGTTACTTT